>CAJUYG010001880.1:0-47423 GCA_910591675.1 Galerucella calmariensis | reverse complement strand
GGCAAAAGTGTCAAAGTAGTAGTAGTATGTTCCAGTATTTTTCAAAAGAAGTTCCTACATCATACATACAGCTATTCGCAATACAGCCGTTTTTAGATAAACGGAAAAAGTTAAGCTGGTGCAAATACCCAACTTTTTTCATATTTTTATCATCGGTATATTCAGTTACATTTTCGAATCTGTTTCACGATTAATGTTATTCAAATGTACAAGGTATTTTTTCTGTAATCATTGAATGCTGGGAAAAACTACTTCATTTCAGACCTTCTGTATTTTTAGACTATGTTATCATGAAGCTTTGATAATAAGCTAGTTTGATATTTATTGATAAATACTATGGAAACCAGCATACATTCCAAAAGGTTGAGACCTGCTTAGTTCCATTGTGTTTGTACCAACAATAGTGTCAAGTCGCCAAAAAAACTCCAAGAAATTCTCAATACAATCTACGGCATCATGCTGCGGATTGGAGAATGGGAGTGAGTCAAGTGACAGAGGCTACATGCATCTTAACTAAGCTAGTGAATCACATTTCTCATGAATGATTGGACATGGAGAAGCTGTCTGAGCTAGGGTGTCGCCGCTGACATCCACGATGTCTGAGGCAAACCACCAACAAGGTAAAAGAGACGCAGGGAGAAGTGATATCGCTACTACCACGGATAACCCCAGGTCAGTCTTCCACTTTTGTGGATACTTAGGAACTGTTAATGCTCAGGAACACGAATAATTAACACTTTTGAATCTGAAACCAATGTTGTCTTGAGAACGGTGAGCTCATTTGCCGAAGTGACAAAGTGCCTGGGAACATATTTTTATTGATGATTTCCATGCAACAGTCCATCCAACTTCCATGCAAACAGCCTGCTACCAGCAAAAGTGACTAGATTACTATACAAATGATAGCCCACGAATCACTAGTCTGGTAAACAGAAAGACTTCAAGTGGGAGCTGTATCACACAGAGACAAAAGCACAAAAAGCCTGAAAGTTGATGCTCCGAGTATTCAAAACCTCAACTGATCGTACTGTAATAATCAATTGATACATGGCTGCTTTCATTGCTTCTTGTGCAGTGCTCGATTACTCTGCCGCAAGCACAAAAGTAGTCAGTATTTTCACCCACTTTATGAGCTTTTTGCCAAAATGTTAGAAGGTGCACAACACCGGCAATAATTGGCGACATTTAGTGATCGGATATAAAAATAATTTCATTTGGTCACCTGCCCCGGACTGACAAATAAGAAGCAGCTTCCTGAAAATATCGTATAGAAGCCTATAATTAGATGGTGCAGCTGATGTAGAGTTGCATTGGAAGTTATATGAAAATTTTGTTCTCTAAATGCCCTCGTAATTCACAATAAAAGCTATTGAAATCCTCCGGTCAGTAGTAATGCGATTGCTTTTAGAAACTTCCATCTCGATTTAGCTGAAGAGGAACTACAAAACGAGGGCGAGCACTGTTTGATTGTCTACTTTTTTAATTTCCACTTTTAATCCATTGTGTAGCGAACCTTTCCTAATCCCACGGAAGCTCTCTGTTTGCCTGATATAATAAAATTGTTTCGAATAACCAGCTGGTATCTTCGCAGAAGCCTCATTAGACAGTTTGTGCCCTTTTTCCAGAATTGATTCCGGTTTTCAACTTCAATTCAGTTTATTTTTTAGGTAAATTAGTATTTACTAAAAATATTGAAGTTAATTATGGTGAACGAGTCTGTCGAAAAAGCCCTGACCGTTTTTCTCAATTAATTCTCTCCATAAATTTTGTTGCAGTTGAATTGTATTCTAGGATCGAAAATTCGTCGACCATACAAAAATTGACATTTGACGTACTAATTATCGGATGAAATTGGTCTATTTTTGACGTTTGCTGTTATCAAATTAATCATCTACGAGATCAGCTAGATTTTATTTGTGAATAAGACTGTGGTCTGAATATTACTATTTATATCAAGTCGCGATAGATTGAAGTAATTTTTTGCTAAGCGGACCAAAAGGGGAAACAGGCGGATAATAAATAAGATTGGAAGATACCCACCTTCAAAAATAGTCGATTTTCCATTCGGAAATAACTAATTTATAGTAAAAATCGACGAAAAATGTAATATGCAACTCGGCGAATAACTGTCTATTTTCTCGCCTGCTTGCTAGTCCTGGCCATAATAGGCAGTTTTTTGTCCTCGGTACATACTAGTATCGTATGGAAGTGGATATTAGCAGCCCGCGGCAAATACCAGCTAAGGGATTACCAATCAATTGCTAAGGTATCTATAAGTGTTTTCATTTATCAGAAGCAACTGGTACACTCAAACCTCTAGATACGCGGAAAACATAATCAGCCAATAACGTAGCTACTTTGACTCAAGGTCCCTGAAGGAGGAGACATAGGTTGCCTATAAACTATCACGCGTCATCGAGTCTGCTGTATACAGAGATACAGCAAAAGTCCGGGACCGGACAAATATGGAAAAAAATATAAATTTTTGGAAAATCTTATTATACCACAAATGTTACTTCAGCTTAAACTATAATTTGAAAATATTTTGAAATATACAGGGTGTTCCAATAAAGTGTAGCGTATCGAAGTTATATTTTTTCTCATGGAACACCCTTTATTTTATTGTATTTTCTGATTGCCCCTGAAAAATATAATACTCCTTCATAATGGTTCCCTATACCTAAGGACAGAGGGTTCCGAGTTATGCTGACTTTTTTTAAAATGTGAACATTTCGAAAAAAAATTAATAACTCATCAACATAACAAATTCTAGCAAACTTTCTCCCACATCTAAATAGTTGGACAATCTTTGAATGTATTCCACGATTGAGTACTAAATATCTCTTCACAGGGTGATCAGATTTTTCAGTTTCATTACTAGATCATTCTATGTGCAGTATCAGGCTTATTTTCAATATAACACCCTGTATTTTATTAATTCATCCTATTCAAAAAAGTGTCTTCTTTCGAATGGTATGAAGGTGTCCCATACCTAGGTATTATACTTTTCGTGCAATTCACAATTTTCTTAAATTTCATGCTAAATCGATTTTAAAACATCTGCAACTCTCTCTAAGTTTCAAACTAATTATCTTGGCATCTTGGCAGAGTTGTGAAAAACTGAATAGATCATGTTTTAAGCCTTCAGGAAATATAGGGTTTTGCTATCCTATACCGAGTGGTTAAAAAGATATAGCCCCTCTCACAGAAAAATCATTATCCACTTAGACATTTTATGAAATAACAAAAAACAAAAAGTTTATCACATTTATCACTTTTTGTGTGAAACTTTTTTGTTTTTTATATTTTAAATGTCTCTGATTGGATAGTGATTTTTCTAAGAGAGTTGCCATATCTTCTTAACTACTCGGTATAGAATAGCAAAACCCTATATTTTCTAAATGCCTAAGACATGATCTATTTAATTTCTCACAACAACTATCACAAGATCATAAGTTTGAAATATAGAGAGAGTTGCAGATGTCTTAAAATCGATTTAGCATAAAATTTAAGAAAATTGTGAATTGCACGAGAAGTATAATACCTTCATACCATTCGTAAGACGACATTTTAATGAATAAGATGAATTATCAAAATACAGGGTATTCCATTCAAAATAAGCCTGATACTGCACATTGAATGATCTAGTATCTAATGTAACTGAGAATTCTGAACACCCTGTAAAGAGATATTAAGTTCTCAATAGTGGAATTTATTCAACGAATGTCCAACTATTTAGATGTGAGAAAATATTTGCTAGAAATTGTTATATCAATAAGTTATTAATTTTTTCGAAATGTTCATATTTGAAAAAAATTTAGCATAACTCGGAACCCTCTGTATTTAGGTAAAGGGATCCATTATGTAGGAGTATTATATTTTTCAGGCGCAATCAGAAAATGCAATAAAATATAGGGTGTTTTATAACAAAAAAATATAACTTCGATACGACACACTTTATTGGAACACCCCGTATATTTCCAAATATTCTCAAATTATAGTTTAAGTTGGAGCTTCCAGGTAGCAAGGCTAATTCTTGATCCTCCATAACTTTATAAATACTTATTAATATCGTTGTTGCAATAGTGATACATGGAATACTGTATGCACTTTGGTTAATTGTGATAATAGCGAGAACTCGTTAAGTTGCGGAGGGTTGAAAATAGGAATCGAGATATTGAGTCCCGGGATTTATTCCGATATATTTTTAAAATTATTATTCCTCATCCCGATAAGCTTGATCAAAATCAGAAACAAAATAAAACTGGTTTATAAACTTATAGCAAAACCACAGTATAATGGTTGGTTTATATACTGTGGCAAAACAACAACAATCATTTATATTGATATCGTAAAAATCCACTAAGAAAAACACACAGCCGTCATCAATAAGTTATCGTTAACTCACTTCAACATATACACATCTCGTTCCGTTGGTCTTTGTCGGGATAAAACTGTGTGTTTCTTAGATGGTTCATACTCTACAACGTAAGTATAATTATAATAGTATAATCACAGAGTACACCATCCAACAAGAGTCGAAAAAAAGTAGTTTTTGTGATCGCAAATTTGTGTGCACATGCGTGAGCTGATTAGTTTATCTGTCAATGTCAAGTCGTCACTTCCGTATTTAAATAATTTCATAGTGACGGAATTTAATAAACGTCATACCTACTATTATTTCAAACGATTTTCATATTTTTGATAATTTCAGAATTGTCCAAGGACATTTTCTAGAGTTCATTTTTAATACCTATTTATTTATTGAAATGAATAAATATCCAGGTAATTTCATCATTAACCTAGGTGAATAATGATTATTCAAGTTCCTAGGTTAAAAATAAGCTACTCCTCATAAGACACATGAAATGAATAATAAGGTGTTCTCATGCTAGTAGTTGGAATATATAATTTATAATCCCAATTGGAAGGGATGCTCATCAACACTACTATTTTTCTTAGTGTAGTTATGGTTTTATTCCGAATAAATATACTTTGGCAAGTTCATCTGAAACCGTGAAAGGAATGCAGTCAAAAACATTCGACATTACCACGTTTAACTATGAAAAAGTTGAAGTAATAATTATGTAGTGATAATAATTATAAATGGGTCTTTTTATTATTGACAATATTAAAAATATGATTAAGCGTTAATTTTATAATGTGCTTGTTTCCTTGGACTTATTCTATTAAAATTATTTTTCCAATTCATGAATATTAAAAGAGAACACTTTTCCAAATTTGTTATGGGCTTCTTAAAGCTCTGGCAAAGTTGTAGAAAAACCATAATGACCACACCCTCCGAATTACATAATTGGTGATTTTTATCGACCAGCTGACTTCTTATTGGCAAGCGCGTGCCCATGTTCTTCCCTCTCACTTAATCAATTAACTGATATTGATTTATCCAGTGGCGTTGGTATTGTCAGTTACCTTTGTAATTTCAGTTTTACTTGGTAAAATAGGTACCGTACGCCATTTGTACGTTTGACAGATATACGCCATGTTTTTCCTCGCCTCTTACCGATGCCGCGTAGCTCCAGATAAACTTGCCAAACGTGTTACTGTCCACAGTGTATCGGTAGTTTATGTTTCAATGCCTTGACGTATTTCCGCTCAATATCGTGTAAGTTCGACTTCAAAGGAACCGACAATGCTTTCGACTCTTGTTAGATGGTATACTCTGTGGATGAATATAGCGAAACCAATCCGTTGATTTTCGTAATTTACGTCACAGAAACATAATAGTCTGAACGCAGTTTCATTTTGCTGTTCCAAAAAACAAAGACTAATGATTGGAGTTATCAATATTCAACAGAGTCATATCAAGTTAATTACAATGGTGATAATTTGATAACATTTTTTGCTGTTGTTCAGATTTCAATTGGTTGGTTTGTGTTGGTGAGAGGCCAGTATTCAACTAGAGTATTATATAAAGTAATAAAAAACAGGTGAAATAAAATACATTCCAGAGCGCAGCATTGCAAACACACAGTACAAAAAAGGAATGACAATATTCAAACCTGCGAGCTCTCAGCATTATATTGCTTCACATTGAAATGAAAAACAAAATAGGAGCATTTCTAATTATTGGACGAATAAATTGTAAACTGCTACACTTTTGGTAAATCTTCTAAACGCCAACGTTCCCATTTTGGGAACACACCAAAAAATATTCTGGATTCAGAAAGTATCTAAATATTAACAAATGTCATGATAAATATGCTTTCTCATTGTCCCATTCTTACTCTTTGTTAGCTCAGATTTTTTGTTCATTTGCAGGATTCATGTAATAATGGTGTAAGGTAACGTCTAAATTTATGTTATTGTCTTTTTTGTGCTATAGTAACTGCTGCGAGTCGATACGCGCCGGACTGAGGTTTATTTTTGACTAGCAATATAATATCCTCATATACGAATGGAATGAATTATTTCAAATAACAACATTATCTCTGTGGCTAATAGACTATGTCTGAGGCCATTCTCCACCACACACACACACAACAACATTATCAATGTGTACTATTACTCTAATTCTGGAAAGTCTCCTATTATTTGGAATAAAAAATACCTTTTATGGTCCACCACAGTTTCAAAACATGGGAGTTCACTTCTCCAGATTTCCACTCAATGTCCGAATCGGCTTTACAAATGACCGCTGCTCCAGCCTCCACAATATCTACGTCGATCAGGAATTCAGATAAAAAGTATTCCCTCTTCACTAAAATTACTCCACTTACGGAAATCACTCGACGCTCGTTCACTTTGAAAAACGCTTCAAGAGATAATTTTTATTTTTTATATCATGGTTAGCACAACCACCCTCCTAAATTCTACAATCTCCTTTATCATTTAAAATAAAGTTTTTTTTTATTTATTCCAACTTCTGCTCCGCCCTCAAAAAATCCTATCCCAAAACATCTGATAATCATCACTATGAATACCCACATACAATTTATATTCTTTTTTTGTATTACAAAAGCATTCAATAATTTTATTGGATAGATTGAACCTCTCCAAAAAATAATAGTATATTATTAAACGAGCAATTTATGATAGCCATAATTCACAATGGGTGACGTTTGCGTCACGAGCCGCAGGCGAGGGGCGCAAGTCACCCAAGTGAATTATGGCCATAAATTGCGAGTAGAATACTATACTTTGTCCACGACACTTAATTTATTTATTAATAAATAAAAGTCAGTAGCGATTTGGCATATTACTAACCTCAAAATGTTGTGGCAGCTACATCAAATAATTTGACATATATAGAGATGGGCGATACTGTAGAAAGTATCAATACAACGTACCGTTATAAATATATTGTTTTGAAATACTTAATATTAGGAAATATCGTTATGAAAAGTATCAATACTAAAAATTACAATATTTTATAGATACGATATATGTCAGAAACAGATTTCCTGAACAAAATACACAAATTTAGTAGTTTATTTCATATTGTACCCCCATCTCTAGTCGGGAATTATGAACCATAATACACTACAGTGTATTATGAACCATAATTCACGACAGTTGATATATGAGTACCATATACCTTTAGTTCGGAGGTAAAATATTGACTTATTATTAGGTGGTCGTGGACAAAAGTATGAATTGAGGTATTTCGTTAATGGCCTGATACATACGAGGAGCACTACACTGGTACGTTATCTCGGTTTTTCAACCTACTCAGATCATGTCCATCTTATTAAATCCAAGCATCACGTCCAGTATCTTGAGAAAAATTATTTTTTCTACTACCGTGCGCTTTAACCCACTTTCCCGCACGCATTTTAGCTTTGAAAGTGTCACTTTCCCGCACTAGTGCGGGAAAGTAAAATTATGCAAATTTTGACCTTATTAGATAGTTTTTCACTTCAGAAGTTATAACTATTCTTACACCAGGTGAATAAATAGTCCAACAAATAAAATCTACATGTTTTCTAGCTTTTTGTTGCATTTTTAATTTTCGGAAAATATAAAATAATGAAAATATTTTGATATAACCTTGTACATTCTCCAAAGTAGTGTCATAAAATACCTATCAAACCACCCGGGCTTGATATAAGAAAAATTTATCAAATGAAATTATTTCATCTACAAATGACTTAAAATTGTTGCCGTCACCTTCATCGTCATCTTTATGCGACCTGCAAAAGATGCCATCCTCATCAACGTCATTCACTCACCATTTAACACCAAATAACTACACTGGACCGGCAATTTTAAGTAATTCACAGAATGCAACAAATTGTGTTTCTAATAATAGTATTTATAATAATAATAATAATAGTTTTTGGTTAAAGTTTTGTAAATGCATGTTAAAATAAAATAAATTTTGAAAAATGGGTTGATATACTTTTTTGTATATACGGTCGTAGAAAAAATAATGTTCCTAACTCATGCGTAAAGTGTCTTTCCCGCCCTTGACCGCTTGCCCGAACTCCGCTTCGCGTCGTTCGGGTCAACTGCAGTCGCGTGCGGGAAAGTATCACTTTCCGCACTTGTTAGGAAAATAACTATTGAATATTCCGATTTGTTTCATTATTAATATGATAATCAATATGATCAAGTTCACAAAACTGGTAATCGAAAGTTGAAATATATTTGATAGTATATTGATATATTATGTGAATTGGTGATACTTTAATTGTTATGTGTGGATAATCCATGCCAAGCACATAATAGTATATCAAGTACCAAGTGTCAAAAACGTTTCTTCAAACACTTTTGTGTTTGAAGTGACGTTTTGCGAATGTTAAACCCGTGTCTTGGATGTTTTAGTGACGGAAGTAGAAATAGTATATTTTACAACAAGGTGGTGGAGACTATTAGTATTGACCAAGAATCAAAATTACCTCGCGAGGGGTTTTGTCTTTGTCTTTGCGAAAATTTAAGGCTTTTTGGTTCAGGTAATTGAAAGAGGTCATTAACCATAAGTAACAGAATTGAAATTAAAAACATGGCAAAACTCCTTTTGACAAACAAGTCAAAAGGCTACTTGTATAAGGTATAGCTCACACTTTTTAAGTGCAAATCCTGTCCGGTCAGATTGAATTTTGGTATCTTGTACGTCCTGACATGGCTCACAAAAGTACTCATGGGCAAAAATACCAAAAATCCCAAATATGGTCATTTTTGATCTCTAAAAGTATGAAGACCGTCAAAGGAGAAAGAGTATAGGAAATAAGCAAAGTGGTGACATGAAATTTCCAATTACAAAAGCCTCAAATGTTTCCGTTACACAGGGTGATCCAAAAATGGGCCAAAGAATACTACCAGATTAAAAATACACTCAAAGGCGCGTTCTCACTAGTCGATTTTAGCTGAACGATTTTTATTGATCAACTAAAATCGAATGAAAATCCCGGTGTGAACCTACATTTCAATTTTTATTGAACGATAGAAATCGTTCCACCAAAATTTGAATCAATTTCTACTTTTTTAGTTCAAGTATGAGTCAGCGTATAATTTTGATGCGCGATTCATCTTGCTCAGTGTTCAGTTTGGCAGTCAAGAAGTCAAATGTTTAGTGCTTATGTTTATTGTTCATATATTTAACTCTGATTATATTTAGTGGTTTTTTTAGAGAAAAATACTTATTTTAAAGTACACACTTTATTTTGTTATTGAGCTTTCGTTGCAAATCGCCAACTTCATCAGAACAAAACTTGTGATTAAAAAGTGATATCTAAAAACTCCATTATATAGAAAATACAGGATACTTCCATAAAAACATGTTTCAATCTTGATTATACCAAAACTAATGTCAAAATTGAAATTGAAGAATGAAATGTTCAAATTTGTGTGGGTAGATAGCAATTTTAATGGTATTTAATTGTCCGTTTCTTCATTGATTGATGTCAGTTTGTGTGACAATATTTGGACCAGTATTAGTTACAGCCTTACGCAAAATTGTATTTTTTCTACTTTAGAAAGAAGCTCCTCACAGTTTCGACTATCGGGTCCACATTCGTTGAAATATGAGAACCAAAAATTAATTCGATTTTAATTGATCAATGAAAATCGTTCAACTAAAATGAGAACGCGCCTTTACGGTATGTCATGTTATGATGATAGACCTCAGTCAGCAGGCAGTGTTTTCAGGTGCATGGAAATTTCCCTCATCGCAGAAAAATGTTTAGTAAAAGTGTTTCTCCTATGATTTATAAATGTCAGCAAAACTAACATTTGATGTCATATTTTTTATTGATAATAATAATAATATATAATTTTTCCCTATATCGACTCCCTTGAATTGGGTTTGATTTTTTCAGCTCATTTGTTACGTACTATTTCAGTCTATAGGCAATTCTATAAATGAATTCCACCATCGATAATGCGAATATATTGGTTTCCACATATCTAAATTTTTGATTGCATTGTTTCGCAAGCAACTAACTTGAAGTAGTCCCAGGGTTCACAAATCCCTGACTCTAGCTCGCAGTTTATTCAATTTGCTATTCAGCTGTGTCCACTCCTATCCGCATTTTGTATGTGTATGTGCATGTGTGTATTTAAAACTGTTTGTAAATGTGGTGACCGTACATCATGAGGGTCAATGGGGAAAACTTTCAATTGTACGGGTGGATGGATTGAATTTCTGGTCTCTCCCACATTTTCCACTATTTCAAGTGTGTAGTTCGTTTGTCAAAAACGCTTTGTTGCAGATAACGTTGTTGTTAATATTGCTCGGTATTGGATAATGAATGAAGTGAGAGCAGTTATTGCTTATCGAAAAACGAGAACACGGTAATCTGATCAAGAAATTGTGCAGAAATAATATGAATCAGGTGAGGTATATTATGAATCCCTCAGTAAATTTGATGGATATTTATCTATTTATCTATCTATTAGATGCATTTCACTTCTACTGCAATCTCAGCTCACTTCATTCAATGTGATTTAAGAAAAATTGGGGTTAGTAAGCACTTGGAATGACGACACACTCAATCGAAACGCTTCATTTGTCAACCCATCAAAGACAATTAAAAAAAAAAGATTTGAAGTATAAGACAAATTTGTTTCAGCATCTCATGAAACAATTCTTCCCATAATCCCATAGATAACATCCACTTAAAGTTTTCATCCCTTCCACTTCATTTCCGAATCATGTCTAAGTGATACCCCTACCATATGCAGCATCGCGAAGGGGAAGGAAAAAATTTCAGCCCACTTCGAAGTTATTACATAAAAAAACCACGCTCACTTTACTGACTGAGGTCTCAGTCAAAAAGAACGCACCTATTGTTGGCCTATTCTAGCAAGATGGATGGATTGATTCCCACCTGAGCCTTCTTAGTACTTGTTTTCAGTAGTTTATGAAGTTTATATTCACGTGATTTTACCGGTTATCCAACTTTTGAGAAACGTTTTATGGTCCGCTGTCGTGGAAAGCACTGTATAGAGGGCTGCTTAATTGATGAATAAGAGCTAAAATTAAAACTAAGTTCAACTAAGAGGCAGCAACTACTTCCCGGGCTATAGGTACCGACGGCTATTGAATTACGCTTCGAAGTTATACGGAGTTGGTTTATCCACAAGATATTCAACACCAACCATTTTTTAGAATTCTTATCTCCAGTTCCAGTTTTTCCATTTAATAAGTGTCCTCATATTTAAAAAATATGGCGATATTGCAGCATCCAGGCAAGTCAAGCAGAAACTAACGACCATAGTCTCACCACCTCTTACTGGAAGCTATTAAAATATTTCCAGCTCCTCTGAAACCATAACGTTGAGGATGAACCTGCAGTTTAACAACGATTGTTAGTCTAAGTTCCTGAGCTTATCATCCAGTCTTTCACTAATCATTGAAATTCCAAGGTACTTGCTCAAGCACTTGATGGACTGTTGCATTGACTTTAAACTGAAACCTGGTCGATATGTGAATTTTCTATTGCATCGAAGCTGGTACCATTATAAGCTTGGATTACTTGAACCTCGTTAACAAGTTATTGATGCAGTGACCTCTCAATAATCGAGCATATATCCACATATTTTATTGGACGTATGTACTTTCATTATCAGGATATTACAGTTTCCTGTAATATTATCGTATTCAATTGAGCGCGTTACCACTGATACCGCATAATGATAATTAATCTATCGCTTTATGAGTTTTGGAAAATATTTTTCAAAGACAGTTACCGTTCAACTGAGAAGCAAGCTTCATCCTGTGCTATATAGGCCGCGACGGATATTGTATTTTGACTTTCGACTTTGAAGGAGCCTAAAGCCCGGGAAGTAGTTGTTGCTTTCTACTGATAAATAAAAATACATTCAATGGGAGCAGCGCGATTACGCTCGTATGAAGACTGTTGCCATGACTACGATGTTCATTATGACCATTATAAACGTTCATAGTCAGAATAGAAGACTCGCATTGCAGCTCTTTTCGCGAAAAATTGTGATATCTAATGTAAGACCAAGTAGGAAGATTCATTCGGTACATATTTATGGAAGCATGTATCCAACAGCTTTGTCAGAAATTGTTGACGAACCAGCTAATCATTGACGTTCTTTACTAAGCGCATCAATATCAGACATTTTTATCTCTCCGAAGAATTGATTGCATACATCAAAATCTACCCACTCCCAGCATATATAAGTTTGACCTACTAGTGCTATGCTCAGAACTATTTGGAATTGTGATCCATTCTTGTGTGATTATGACGTATTGTAACAAGTAAAGATGCATCATAATATCAGTTAACTGACTAATAAACTATTTCTTATCTTGAAAAATTTGATGGATAGAAGCTTCCACGGATAGGTATTGAATAAATAAAATGACTTTTTCAGATCTCATGAGGTGAAAGACTTAACAAAAATATGATTACTTCTCAATGTTGATATTTAGTGGTGGACAAAGTCATGATGGGGAATAAATTAATTTTAATGTAATTATTCTTACAAGGTATTAATGTCGATTTAAAAATTCAACTTTTGGATAATTGGAATGGTTCACCATGCTGTGACGTACATAACCTAAAAGAGAAGTAAGCTACATAGGGCATGTCCACGTGACGTCACAAATAGCCCGGTGATAAAACAATAAACAAAGCATCCAGAACACGTGGTACTTAATAGTGAGGTTAAGCTGATTTATAATGAAAGATCGTGCTTGAGTTTAGTTGGTTTTGCTTCAGTGTACTTTTGAAGTTATTTTAATTGTTGAGCTTGCATATTCAATAATATATAATATAGGTTACTAGTTGTTTGATGTTTGATAATTTTTCATCATATCTATTGTTTATTGTTTCACCACCAAAGTATTGTCAACTGTCGTGGACATGTCCTATAAGGGTTGAAATAGGAACACAATTCTGTCGTCTCCTTTCTCAAAATCGTGTTGGAGTATGGTTTGTGCAAATGGTGTATTAGATACTATTATAGTTAATGACATTGGAGGTGTTCAAATGTATTCTGTAAAATGGCGTGTTTTATACATTTCACCATGTTTATTTTCGAATAATTGGAATAATATAATTTTTAATTAAATGTCTGTGGGGAGCACATAACCATTTCATAATGGGTTGGAGTAAACCGGTTCACTATTCCCCGAAGCGTGAACAGTAGTTTTTTTTACAGAAACTTCATTGAGAATGCCAAGAAATTGTACACGGAAGACTAATATTGGCATGCACAAACAGGTAAACATGCATGCTGCTCCCGATTTAATTAATAATGGAAATTTTGGAATTCGAAATGCTGTTGAAATGAAAAATATTCCATGTCCAACAATACGGAGGTATGCCAACACATTTTAAGAGAACAATAAAAATCCTATACGATTAACAACAAAACAGTAAGCAGAATTTCTACCGATGCGCAAGAAAAATCTCTGGAAGAATATATAATAAGCTGCTCCCAAATGTCTCACAGTTTGTCGTTGTAGGAGATTCGTGAAATTGCTCACGAGGTGGCTCAACGGAATAGACTGAAAATTCCATAAAAGTGAGATGAAGCCAAGCTAGCAGGGAAAAAATGAATGGTTGTACAATTTTAAAAAACGTCATCACCTCTCAAGTCATCGAACACCTGAAGGATGCAGCTTAGCCAGAGCAACGTCTTTTGATGAGCACAATGTTGACATTTTTTCCAGTAAATTGCGTGGGGTAATGAGTAGAGATACATTATTTGCAAATAGCACAAAAAACTACAATTTGGATAGGACAAGTACTGTGACTATGCAAAAATCTTGAAAAGTACTCTCTGTGAGAGGGCAGAATCAAGTTAGTGAAGTAACGAGTGATGAAAAGGGGATTTTAGTAACTACGTGCTACCTAATTAATGCGTTAGGATAGTCTTACCACTAGTAAGTATCTTTCCCCGAGCCCATTTTAAGCAGCACATGCTCAATTAATCACCTACTGGGACTGACGACGCAGTCGGAATGGATAAATACGGAGCTATCTAATTTTGGGCATTCCAAAAAAATATTCATGCAGTAGTAGAAATAATGTTAGTGTGTTAATAGAGAATAATTTTGAAACTTATATATCGCAAGCTGCCATTGATTTAGCCAAAGAAAATGGTGTCATTATTTTAACTGTTCTACCACATTCTGCAAAAATATGCAACCATTGAATTTTTAGAATTTAAGCCGTTTTCAAGCCAGCATACAATAAGGCATTGGACAGTTGGATGATAAGAAATGCGGGCAAGCCAATGAGTATTTACGAGGTTGCTACCTGCATTGGTGAAGCTCATATAAAGGCAATGACTCTATCAAAATATAAGTGGAGGATTTGGAAGAACTGGCATTTTCCAACCGACAGCAACGCTTTTAGTTTCAAACTTACTCCATGCCAACTCAAGTAATTGACAGAAAATTGACAGAAAATCTGAACCTTGAAGGAAATAAAATTGATTTGAATGATCCAAATTAATCTTCCCAAAGCGAAAACCATAATAAGATTATCTATTTACATTATTCACAGTTCTCTGTGAATTTCAATGTCATTTGAGTGAAACGTATTATCAATAGATGTTGGAGGTTATAGTTTGATACTACTATTACGGCCTACAGAGTCTTTGGAAATCAAAGTCCAGAGACTGTCCACTGAAAATCAGCAACTACTTCCCTGGCTATATGTCACGAACGGTCTTTGTTCATTGACTCTCAAAGACTGTAAGCCGTAATAGTAGTAATAAACTATCACCTCCGACATCCAAAATGAGATTGTTCAACATGGCTGCATTGATTTTTTAGCAAGAAAAACATTCCGAGTGCTTTCAAAAGCTGGAACTAGGAGGGATGATCGGAAGCCAAGAGAAAAAGGAAGATCAACGGTAGCAGCGGATATATTAGAGAAAATGCAGATGAAGCAACAGAAAGTAGCGAAACAAAACAAGCCTCTATGAAAAAAACGTCCTGCATGACTCCGGTAATTCCACAAATGAGGATAGCTCAACCTGACAATTTCAATGACATAGTACCACTTTCAAATCAGGGACAGCTTGTGCTGTTGAAGTTTTAAGTAAAAAGTCGAAGTGATCATCTTAGGGCTGGATTTCAAAATCAATAGTTCCTTCAGATTTCTCCAGGTGCCTGATGAAGCGTCTGTTATACTAGCGGATGTTGAAATGGTTTCACCCTTTTCCACGATTAGCGGAAACACTTAACGTCAATAATTTTCCTATGTGTTCAAAACGTTAGAATTTTCACAGAAGAATTCATTATAATGTATTTGATTATATTGTGAGAATGTGGTTTCGTTTATTGTTGATTATTTTATCACCCACAGATACAAGTGAAAGCTATGTTCTTTTATTATTTTAAATTAAATTAGTTATTAGTTATTAGAGTATAATGGTTCGGTGTTACCCCTGCACAGGTTCATTATTACCCAATGTTGAGGAACACTGAACCGAATTTAGCACAAAAATATGCTTATGCTAATTTGTAGTACACTGATAATGAATATTAAACTGAACTTTCGGCCAACACAACTTTCTGTGTCTTTGTTACAGGCTTTTCACAATAAATATATTTTATCGCCAACCGTCAGTAAAGCCGTCAATTATCAGATTGATTTCCGGAAGTAAACAAACAGTTTACCTTCCTTCACTTCATCTGCCGCATTTGCGGCAGGTAAAGTAAAATGCGGCAGGTGAAGTATTTTGACTTTGACATTATACTCGAAAATCATTATCTGTCAGTGTCACGCTTCTCCCTATTACAGCTAGATAATAGTTTTCTTTCGATTTATTTATAACAAATTATTGTTGGAGTTCCTTTGACTTCAGGAATTAACTTTTATAATGCTTCAGGGTGTACCTAATTTAAATACCTATAACAAATAATAGGTAGATTTCTTCTATATTTGCTGTTTACTTTGTCCTAATAAAATGCAATGAAATATACCTCAGTTTCTTACATTTTGAATTCTGAGCAGTTGGCGATAAAATTTTGTATGTACCACGTCAGAAAAGAGTCTTTATCGGACTTGCCTGTTACTCGCCTGTTACTCGCCTCGCTTCGCTCGTCTCATAATTTCAGACTCGTCCGATAAAGAATCACTTCACTGCCTTGGTACATAAATAACTATTTTTTATTGGTTAATCACTTTACCTATTTAAAGCATGCCTCAGCGTGTTTGAATCGAATTTTCAAAAACGCGCGTTTTTTAAAGTTACCATGGCAACATCAACAGCTCATGAAACGAAGTCTTAATGACAATTTCCTTATTATTGATCTGACAGGAGTACTTTGTAACGTCAAAACATTCATTCGACCAATATTTAACAATTTCATTTTGGAAAGTACAGTTGGTATTGTTTGAGATATTATTATTTCGGTTTCTCAAATTGGAGGAAATGGTATTTAAATTGATAAATCTTATAAACAGAATGCAAATCAGTTTATGTTTTTCTCATTTCCATGACAACGTAGCATCTCGGATTCAACCATTTTACATTATTAGTTCTTATTTCCATTTCTTGTTTTTGTAGTATTAATAGATATAACCAGTATTTATAATTTCAAAGTGCACCAATAAAAAAAATATCGTAAGGTATTCGTGGATAACCGGTCGTGCTTGAAAAATCACGCGTGTTTTGAAAACCTTAATATCCACTTATACTTCAATATACTAATAAAACAAACTGTAGTACAGTTATCTTCAGTCTGCCCTAAATTCCTAGCATTTAAATCCGAACTGATATCCAGAATTGTTCCTTTACATCTTCAAATTGACTTCAAAACTATCGTTACTTTGAATTCATGATAGGGTTACATTATTATGATTGCCGAGTCTGGTCAGAATTCCATTGTAAGTTTTAAGCCCATTTGATACGAACAAATTGCTTCGAGGCTAACCGTAAAGATAAATGGTACCGAATGATTTTGTCAGCTGAGAGAATTTATCTCCCCTGTCACTGATAAGCGACCGATACTTTTGATTGAAAGACTCCCATTATCATCGGAGTGACTTATCAACAAAGTTATAATAATTCCAACGTTTTCTATCAGAATTATACCGGATGATGTTGGAGAATAGTGGAGATTAGGAGAAATGCTCCATGAATGTAAATCATATTTCATTTTCACGCAACCTAAAAAGGTATATGCATAAGATTCTTCAGGATTACTCGGGAATAAGTATTTAAGTTTTAGAACAGAGATAGTACCCAATACTGAATTATTTTTCCAAGTTCGATTCTCTATAAGATTTTTTTTCTCAGTTTTCCCCAAACTCAATGCCAGATTATCCTGTATTTCACTACTTCATTGTATTATCATCGGTCCTTGACAAGTGTAGATACAAAGTTTGGAATAAATCTTCATGGAAAGTAGGTCAAAAATTTATTCCAAAGGAGTCGGTAACAAATATACAAAGAAAGTGAAGCTGATATAAGCGTGTTAAAAAGGACTGTGATGGTGTAAACTTACCATTAAATTCAATGATCAGTTCATATTTGTATATTTTTTATTCAACAATGTATCAATTTATCATATTTTTTTAAATTTTGAAATAAAACCCAACCAAACTCACAGAAAGGTAGAAAGGATTCTGACTGAGAAAAAAAAATTAAAAAATATGTAACTGAGTATATTATTGAATATATATTAAATTAGATACACTAAAAAGTTTTCCAAAGCTTGTATATATTTCTAGAAATACCGTGATCATTCCATTAAAATTCATCAACTGTCCACGAACGTCGCTTAGAAGCATTGTCGGCAAATCGGCATCAACACTTATTATCTTCCATTATAATATACAGTCTTTGTTTAAATTGCGCGAATATTCTCGTGGCCCTTTGTGTTTATTCACCAAAATATGGCTTTCCTAATGGTTCACTTTGTTTGTTGTCCGGCAAACACGCACATGAAAAAAGTGAAGAGAGGATGGCAGCAAGGAGAGACGGATTTTAAAATGTGGTTGAATAACGACTGGAATGTGGTAAACAGGAAAGGACTTTTAAGTTTGTTCTAATGGAAATGCGGAGTGTTGCAAATAATAATTTGGAAACTTTTCAATTTATAAATACATGGAAAGAAAAGGATTTCACTTCTGGATGTGAAAATAGAGAGAAAAAGTACTTCATCCTGGAAAGTTGTTATATGTAACTGTTAATGAATAAATTGAAATTATATATCTTCAGCAATTCTGTTCATAGGAAGCATGTACAGTATGTTTCAAGAAGTCGGCCGCATATGGGAAATATGAATATATATACAAATATATACAATGTTTCAGTAGTATACGAATCATTTCAAGAAATATGAGTTTGCTACTAGATTGAAGTACCTTTTTTAGTGGGTGGGTGAACCAAGTTGGTCCCAATTAACTTTCACTGCACTTGGACCAACTCAGTTCTTCATCGTGAACTTTGACCATCTTAGCTTTTCATCGTGAATTTGGATAAACGTGGCTCATTCTGGGCCCTCTGATTTTTTTACTTTTCGTTAATGATATCCCACTATTATATGAATACCAAAAATCTTATATTTTATGCTGAATACTACACTGGTTGAATCAGCCGACATACAGAGTTAACGTTATCAATTCTGATAAAAGCGGATACCAGCATTTCACGAATAAAACAGATTTTCAAAATAAACCAGTAGTGAGAGTGGACAATTGTAATATTCCATTCCATTCCATCTTGATTGTGATATCACTAATTGTTGTGGGAGAGTTAATAACAGTTATTTGGCTCTTTCACATTTGAAAAATGTTTTCACAATAAATCAATACATTGAAGTCCTTCATGCAATTGTCTACCCACATATTCCATATAAAAGGTGCTTTCGATTATTCACTTTTGGCTGCTAGTCGCAGCTCGTAGTGACTGAATTCCGTTCGTTTATCACCGGGCGTGACGCTCTTACTCACCTTACTCTTACTTACCTTCCCCTCGCCCCTCAAGCACATACCGAAAAGTATGAGCTTCAAGCCACGGACATTAAATATTTGACATTTGTCCGGTTTGACGTTTATTTAAAGGTTAAGATTGTGCCGTTTACGATTTTAACCTTACACTAAAAATATCTAAATATGCGAAATTATATTATCAACAGCATAATTGAAAACTGTAATTCTAACAACACAGGAAATTCATTGGCATTGGCACATGACAAGTGGTTTTGAGGATCCTAAAAAATCATGTTCGTTTTGCTCAAAAGTCGTGACGACTGAGGCGTCATGCACAAGTGCTTGAAGCCCAAATAAACGAAAGCAACAAATGTTGTACTCTGGGGTAGAGCAATGATTGCCTCTAGAGTCTTCATATCTCAAAAACCATTTCTGCGTCTTTTCAGTAGTAATACTCTAAGCTCTTCAAAATAATCAGGTTATACATCGATAACTTGTTGCATAATTACAAAGAGTGTCAGTTTGACAGTTTGAATAATCCGACCGCGGAACAGGGGGATTATTTTGTCAAACTGACACGATTTGTAATTATACAGGTGGTTTGAGGTGTATAACCGTATTTAAATTGATGTACGTATTGTATATGATACGACTATTTGTTGAGAAATATAAAGAATGAATTAATCTAAAAACAAATTGGTACAATGTATATTACAATCCAAATCGACTTATTTTTGGTAACTCAGAATTTGACGGTAATGTTAGTTTGTGTGTTGTTGTATATTGATGTCGATGTGGTTACTATGGAGATTGAAGTATTGAAAAATGTTTAATTGGTAGAGCTACTCCATGTATAATCAGGTATTATCAGTAGTAATACCCCTAGGGTCTTGATAATACCGAAACAATTTTGTCATAGAGAATGCTGAAAGCGTGTTGCTTGATAATAGCCCAAGGCCGCGTGCTATTATCTTTGAGCAACACGCTTGAAGGATTCTCTACGACAAAAATTTGAGTATTCATCAAGACCCGAGGAGTATTCGATAAGATAATTTTTTACTTAGTGGATATCAAAAAATTGATTGTCACTCTGATGTTTAATAATTTTCAATACAAATTACAAATTTCATTAGTTTTAATTGAATATAATTCATTTTTATTTAAGACTACAGTTGTGAAAAGTATAATTGGTAAATTAATTGAATCGTTAGATGCAATACCAAATCTTCGCGACATTTTTAATCCAGTTGTCAGTTTAACGTTTAATTAATTTTTAATAAAAAATAAACACCAAACTGAAAACACCACATGTAGGGTATTATCGCTGTAATACAGCGGTGATTGGATGAAATTTGACACATGACTTGAAATTAAGTAATTTGATTGGTTACTATATTCAGTAAAAAATTATCAAAATTATACGAAGTGACTCAACTGAATTGATAGTTCTGATTGGTTGAAAATAATACGAAAAAAGTAATCAATACTATATACCATTCGGCTATTTCCCATACTAAGGGCCGGTTTTACAAGAGAGATTTATACTAGGTATAGTTATTCTGGGAATGAAGTTATACCAGAATTTATACCTAGAATAAAACTAGTTGGTTTTACGATGCTTTTTTACACCGGTATAGCAATTCTTACTCCAAGAATTACTATACCAGTGTAAAAAAGCATCGTTAAACCAACTAGTTTTAAACTAGGTATAAATTCTGTTATTATCTTCTCCTAGGCAGAGTCAACTCTCACCAAACACATCAGTAAAAGTTGATTTGGAATGAATAAACACTTTTATTCTAGGAAGAGTTAACTATGACTGCTGTGATTTAGTAAAAGTTGATTAACTGGAAGATTACCTTGGATCACTTGATATGCGTGTTACAAAGTATTGGATATTTTTCAAAAATGGGAAGGGTAAATGCATTCGATACTTTGTTACGCGCATATCAAGTTAATCAAGAAGGGGAAGGGTAATTCCAATGACTACATTCCCTTCCCCTTCTTGAATAACTCAATGTTCATTACAGAGTATTGGATATTTTAAGAGGAAGGATTATTCCAATGATTATGCTCCCCTAAGTTCATTATAAAGTATAGGATATTTTTCAAGAGGAAGGAAGAATGAAATGATAATATTCCCTTCCCCTCTCTCAGACATTCACTCACATTCACCAAAACAACATGGTCATTGTGAATTCAATGTAAATACATTTCCCTTCTTTGGAATTGTGAATGTTAGTTGGATGCACATTATACAGTATAGCATTTTGTCATGTAGCTGTTGCTGTGGCTACTGCTATAGTAGCTTTCAAAACTACCAATGCTCTAAAGAATTGAAAACCCTCAATGGTAAATGTTTACTGGCTTTATTCATGTTTGAACCATTTTCCAAAGTTTTCGTATTATCATGGTAGCCCTCGGTTTTGCAGCTACTCTTGAATACTTAACCTGTGTCTTTAAGAGAATCCCCCCCCCCTTCTGTATGCACGATTATATATCTTGGGCCCCACTTGTTCTCTTGCTCTGAGTTAATAATGCATTATCTTGTCATGTTCTTCTCCTCTGTCCTTTGCTAAAAAAACACATCTCATCCAAATCTTCGGCTGGTACTATTTCTTAGAAAGACATTTGGAATGGACTGTAACAATTGTGATCGTACGCAGATTTTCGTAAAACAATTTGGATCGTACCGCAGAAAGCAGAAATCGAAAAATCTTTATTATTAGTTAGTCTATACTTAAAACTAATTCCATTAACCCATTTGATAATGGTTCTTCTGCTCCATTATTTATTAGGCAGTTCTTCTCGAAACCTCTCACGAATTGTTCCTGCCCATACATGCTTTCTCTCACCGTACATTTCATGCACCACTTCTCATGAACTGATAAAAACAAGAGGTGTGCTTGGAAATGAAGATAAAGACTTTTTCGCCTCCTTCACAGGAAAACCAATCACATGAACAACAAACATTGAGCATTTAGTAGCCCAAGAGTGGAGAGCATTTTTGAACTTTTGCATCATTTGTCACTTGTGGTTTTGACGTTTCTAGTGAATTTTTCAATTAAACGTCAGTGGAGGTCAAAGTTTTTTGTTATATCTTACTATTTTTTGGTTTATTCAGTAGGCGAAGAACAGTTATACTTTGGCAAGTTTATCAGAAGCCGTGGAAGGAATGCAGTCGAAATATTTCGATATTGCCACGTTTAACTATGGAAAAGCTAAGTAAAGCTAAGTGCTATGTATGTAGTGATAATAATTAGAAAATGGACTTTTTATTATTAAAAATATGATTAAACGTTATTCTATAATATGCTTGTTTCCCTGGATTTTCTCTTTTAACATTATTTATTGAATTTATAAATATTAAAAGATGAGTACTTTCCCAAATTTGTTATGGGTTTCTTCAAGCTGTGGCAGCGTTGTGCGAAAACCATAATGACCACACCCTCCGAATGGCTCCGAACCACATAATTGGTGATTTTTATTGAAGGGCCTGGCCAGCTGACTTCTTATTGGCAAGCGCCCGCGTGTGTTCTTCTCTCTCACTTCGTCAATTGATTGATATTGATTTATCCAGTGGCGTTGGTATTGTCAGTGACATTTGTATTTTCAGTTTTACTTGGTATCCTTAACTTTTGTATTTTGTGCTTTCATTAAAATACTTTTTTGTGATTTTGAATAGTGTACTATGTATGTTTTGTGTTTGTTCATTTTTCAAAAATGAATCAATATACGCGTGGAAAGACACTTCATAGCCAAACTAGAGAGGTGATTGCTAATGTTTATAGGTAAGTTATATCAATAACTATCGATTCATTTTCATTGCAAGATTTAAATTTTATAAGAAAATTTTATGAATCAATCAAATCGTTTTGGGTCACTGTAAATTTCAATAACTAGGTTTAAAAATGTTTTCTTACTTTAATAAATAATAAACGTTTAATTACGTCTGCATTTATATTTAAGGACCTGATAATTTAGCACTATTGCAGATTATCGATAATTTGCATAATCATTTTAATTTTTGGTAACTGAGCCTAAACTCGACAAAGGTCGAGAGAACTGTTTGATGTAACCATACAAAAATACTTTGGCCTCCTGGCCGGAATAAACCATAATTAAATGTGGAGCATATTTTATATCTTTGTTTACTTGTTTTTTTAGAGTTTGTGAACAAGAAAGAGAAAATAACTCGCTCAATTCACCGCTTAAACGGAAGCTCAATCGGGTGTCCCTTTACACAGGAGTTAGTAATTCGGCGATAAAAAAAAATTCATAGGGAAGATCAAGAAAGGTTAGAACATAATCCTAATCAACAACTTAGTAGCCCCGGAAAGAAGAGAGCACGTCTGTCTCTTACAGTGAAAGACAATAATTACAATTTCCAAATAATACGTAGTAGATTTTATTTGGAATTCAAAGTGGTCCCGACAACTAGGAAGTTACTGCAAAAATTGCAGGAAGATTCGAATTTCCCTTATTCTAGGGAAACGCTTAGGGGTTTGTTAAAATCTAATGGTTTTTTTGGCGAAAATGTCAAAATAAAAGGAAGATTTTGATGGAGCGCCCTAACATATTACATTGGAGATACAAGTATATTCGCGATATACGAAAGTATCGCCAAGAAGGGCGAAATATTGTTTATTTGGACGAAACGTGGGTAGACAATGACCTAACTTTCAAGAAATGTTGGCAGAGTGAGAACGTTTCTGAGGTAATGAGTAATATAGGTTCTACTGGTAAGTAGAAATAGTTCGCTAAAACTGAATTCTGGCTTTCAAATTATGCTGAATATAATCGATATTATCATTATTTTAGGTCGGCTTATTGTCGTACATGCCGGATCAAAAAATGGGTTCGTCCAAAATGCCTGTTTGATCTTTAAAGCGGGACTGGCTACTGGTGATTATCATGGCCAAATGAACCGTGAGAATTTCACCCGTTGGCTCCAGGAAAAACTCATTCGGTACAAGAGGATGAAATACCGACAAAATCCTCTTTAAAGAAAGATAAAGTAGCTTGGCTTACAAAAAAAGGTACCTTTCGTATTAAAATATATATGCATTAATTTGAGGAAATCCATTTATAGGTATTGATCTCGATGCAACTGCCAGAAAATTTGAGTTGTTTGATCTGGTATTACTACACATGCTACCCGATGATCAGAAAAATTATGTTGTCGACAGGATCATAAAATCACATGGACATATACCTTTAAGAACTCCTCCATATATGTGCGAATTGAATCCTATTGAGTTAGCTTGGGCACGACTGAAATTTTTAATAAGAAGTCGGAATACTACGGGAAATTTTAGCCTTACATCTCTGAAAGAAGTTACCGAAGAAGTAATAACTACGGATGATTGGCAGAAATTCTCTAGACACGTTGAGGACATTGAAGAGAAATTTTGGGAAACCAACCAGCTTATGGAGGAAATTGAACCAGTCATAATTAATGTTGGTGACGACAGTGATCAAAGTGATGATACTGATGAATGTGATGAATATGATGATCATTAGGTTATGTTTTGTACAGATTTTGAACTATCTGGTGTCCATATTGAATTCAAGTTCGAATCTTAACATTATTTGTTTTTAACAAATACCGGTGTTTTGAAAAATACCTTACCTTTAGTTGAAGCAGAACAAAAATCAGTTTCCATATATAATTATATTAATATATAATAATTATATATGGAAACTGATTATATATATGTAAATTATTATATAATAATAATTATTTTCAATACTTTTATAAAATAGCTACCGTACGCCAATGTCAAATAGGCGCCATGTTTCCTCGCCTCCCACCGATTCCCCATAGTCACAGATAAACTTGCCAAACTATAAGTGTCACACATGAAGGAAACGCTTCAGCAGCTCTCATCTATCAGTCACGAGCTACTTAATCCAATTTTTGCGCTTGTGACACAATATACCATTTTTTCTTGTTTTGTTCTCCATACTGCCTTTGTTGATATATTCAACGCGTCTACAGTCGCTGACTCATTTAAACTTCCAAATCTTCACCTCTTTGACCATATTCATGACAATATTTAAATAATAGCGTTTTCAGTTAGTTGCTCTCGCCTGCTCTGTTCTGTATAAACTTAAGATACGCCCTATCTTGAAGTGGAGTGTTCTGTCTCACATTTTTACTGCTCCAAAATACGAAACCATCGATCCCAACGAATCTAAAATTTTTGAGAGAGAAAAGAGCACTCCTGAAAATATTACCTTATGTGGTGTCTTCTGAGAAGTAACCAACCAATGGGGTTAGGTTTGCATATATTTCACCATTCGACAAGATATGTTCGATTGTGCAATTGATTAGAAATCGAGATTGCTTGCAGTGGAATTAGTATCAATCGTTTCTAGGTATATAACGTAATCGATTCCGAGCATATATACCGAAAACACTAAAAAATATTGACATTCTTCTATAAAATCTGTATGACAACCAACTGACTCACAGCACATGCCAAAAAACACAAGCTTCATCGCCAACTGATTATACTTTGTTTTTGAACTAAGAGGAGCGATTGGAATTTGAATTGGCATTTCTTCAGCCTAGTGATTGGTTAAATTTCCGCATGTTTCACGCAGCTTTTTTAATACAACTGACAACGATATTTGTCAGTTTTGTGTTTATATGAAAATATAATAATCCTTATTAGGTAAGTACATATTTCTCTCGCTTGTTATATTTTCAACTAAGTGTTATATCCCTACTAAGTTGAGTGCTATCTTTATTATTCATTCATTTTGATAAACAAAATCTATGCTTGTGTTTTCTTGTTAATATTATGAATTTCCGAGTTAAATCTTATTTTCGCAAATATTTCTACATCAAGTTTCACTTACGTTACAGTACATTATTATGGTATTTTCCGATATCAAAACATCTGTTGACTTTTAGTTCGTGCTCAAATGTAAATAGAGAATAATTTAAACATACAGTAGCTTTTTTGTACATATCTATATTATCCAATTTGACATAAATTACTTAGGATAACCTTACATTTTGTTCACAATAATGTGACATTTGGTTACAACTTTCGCCATGGCCTGTGGCCAATGATGATTTGAATTCTGGAATTGCATTGATTTCTCAGTGGACACGACTCCTGCGAGCAGTTTAATACATATCTCACATAATAATTGTCAATTAGTTCGAAAAGCCTGAAGGCTACCCTTTCGAAATACCCTCTTAATCTAGTAACTTTTAGTGGTGTAACTGAGGTTTCTTAAAATGCTTCTCCTAGATGAAAAACAAGACCTCCAAAACAATATGGTCGACCTGTTAAATTCAGATGTTTTGGAATGATCTATTTAAACTTACTGTAACGGAAAATTACTTCGATCTGTAAAATCAACTACAATTTGTAGAGTTTTCTAAAATATCCATATTATCTTATATGTAGTACCAGAGCTATATTATTTCTGCAAACCGCAAAATTTTCAAAACTCACGAAAAAAAATGCAATCAACGAATTGCCTTTATTTTATGAAATTTTCTAAACAAAGTTAACGGGTTATGACGGATGTCATGTTTTATCACAATACCGTCACCATTCAGGCAAAAACAGCATATGATTAATTATTCTGTTAATTCACATTTTATCCACACCTTCGTATTCATACTGACATCAAGGGTTCTTTATTCTAAACACAGTAGTATTCGTGGCAGAGACGTAGCAGAGAAAATGAATGGAAAAAATTTAAATTGCGGAAAGCAGGGTTAATCCATAAATGATACTGAAATAATTGAATGAATTCATAATCGGTGAATTTTAAGTATACCACAAATCAGTTAAACAAGAAACGGACCAACGTGATCCTGTCCTATATTTCAAAATTTATTGTCAGGGTTCATTTCAAAGTAGTCGCTTGTTCACATGGTCGCATTGTTCCCTTTCATATAATTCAAGAGAACAGAATATCCTGTTTGTCGCTTTACACCTGATGACACATCCGTTGAGTCTTCTCCCCATGCCTGCGTAAATTACAAGGACCAGATTGAAGATGATTCGAATATCCTACTGCCCACCGTTATCTCGTCACGATTGTGAGTTTTGTTGGAATGGAGGTCACATTCTCGAATGAAACTATTTTTTTTCATAAATTTGAGCAGCAATTGTCACCTTTGTGAATATAAGATGGAATCAGTCGTTTCCAAATTGATATTAAAAGTGATGTCAATATGGAAAAGGGCAATTGGACACGAATAAAAAGACATTGATACAGTCTAAGAGTCTGAGGGTTGCAGTTTATTTTGGAAAGAAAATTTATTTTTATAATTGAATGACTATGAATAACTCGAATGGGCGACGACCCAGCACTGTAGTGGAACGCGTTTGCTGCGATAATTACAGTCAAGCAAGGTCGGACATGGTTAGTACTTGGATGGGTTACCATGACAGGGAAAACCATCGTATAGGGCCCGTACAGCTTGCAGCGAAACACTTTAGACTACTAGGGTGCACTTTAGACTACTAGGGTGAGTAGAATATCATAGCTCGCAGGCATTATACCAATGAGCACGAAGTATAATGTAGATATGCCGTCTTTCGGAGGAGACGTAAAACCGAGGTCCCGAGTCCATGGATGTTGGGCTCGTTAAAGAACGCTACCACTGGTTGGAACACTAGTGGGTTCACCAAAATTTCCGGTTAGGGGTAGAGTGCTCCCGGCGTCGGTGATTAGCCTTAGTCGCAGAAACAGACCGACGTTAAATAACAGAATAAAAAAAAAATTACTCGAACGATATATTATCATTTTCTCGTTGAAGTGTGGAACGTTATATTTCCGATAACATTTTATATATGAAAATATTGATCAATTTCTTAAAATTAATTTTTGGTGGAATTGGTAATGTCTGTTCGGCTTAAAAATTATTACCTATTATATAGTTCCGGTTTTGAACCAGTTTCTGGGATGAACTATTTGATTTTATAACGTGGGGCTTCTTTTCAAGGCCACAAAGGCAAGAACCACGCTTGTTTTATATAAAATTAATATTCTCTCAAAAAAGAACCATATTTTATTTATTTTCATACATATTAAACATGACAAACTTATTATATTCAGTCTGAAATCATTCGAAAAAAGCAGTCAAACGAAACAGTGGAGGGCATCACTCACTTCACATCCATGAATTGACAAATTATACATACACCTGCGAAAATTGGGATAAACTTCTTTGTTCCTGTCCATGCTAGTCTGCTCAATTATTATTTCTGGAAGAGGACGACCACATTCCTTTAGCTTGAATGGTTTTCAAAAATTCAGTTCCCTTTCAGTTCTTGAATTTTGAACCATTTGCACCACAGATATGATGAAGAGCGTAGGATAAAATGACACCAAATAATTAAAGCACTAGCCCCCCCAAAAAGTAATAAAAAATCAAAATAATAACAATAACAGCTCATTACTCCTAAGCACAGCACATCATTTTCATTATTTCGCTTTAAATGCTCTCTTCTTCAAATAAAAATAAACCTCAGCCCGCCTCTACTAATCTCTTTTCTAGACGTGTAATAATCAGTCGATTCATCGTCGATATTAACCCGGGCTTTTGATTTCTTGATGTGGAATAGCGTTTACACGTGTCCCTTGAAAAACGTAAACACGAGGGTTTTTATGCGCTCTAGGTGAATTTTATTCAAGAGGAATACTATACTATTCGAAATCAATATTGACCCAATGACCTGATGGAGGAGCCGCCACTGGATACTATTTCTTGGATTATGCCATTTCTGGTGTATACATACTGCTCCTGAAAATACTGAAGTCTTAATATACCGTTCCTTGACAAGACTAGGGTCTTAAAATACCGTTCCTGACAAGACAGGTATCCGGAAGCGGGGGTTGAAAATTGAAAAAAAGCTGGAAAAAACAATCAACTAGATGTTGAGAAAGTAAGTGGTGGATTGTTAATAATTTCCCGAATATGAGGTGAAAATTATAGATACCGTAATATACAAGTCAACATTTCTCTTCATATAGATCTGATAGTAATTTACTGAAAATACATAGATATACTTATACATGTGTTCAAAGCTCGTAATCAATGGAACACTTAAAAATAACAAATAGAAGTGTTTCCTTTTCTGGATTGCTGCATATATAATAAATTTATTCCGGGTGAATATAAGTCCAGGGGTTGCGGGTGACTTGGATAGGTAACTTTTTTTGTGAATACGGACTTGGAGCTTTGGAGATATCAAAAATACTATATTGTCGTAAGAGGATACCTCTAGACACAAGATTGACATTCACTTTGTGCAAATGAGTGTGATATTTGGCTAAAACAGAAAAGTTGAGTGATGAAAAGTTAATACAGTAATCTGATACATTCAAATGTATGGTAGAGTGTATCATTTGATTTAACCAGTTGTACTTGACATCGCCAGAGTGAATCAGTTCTATTGTCCATTCCAGACAGTTTGTGCAGGCAGTTGATTAAAAAAAACATCAAAAGCCAACTTCACTCTTCCTGTTTTGAATCGAATAATGCCATCACGCGTATTTGAACGTATTAAAAGTATTATTTTGGAAAAATATAATAATACCCTTTCGAGAACTGCTAGATATTCAAGCCCCCTAACAGAAACACACTTGAACATGGTGCTAAGAACCAAGTATCGATTTTAGCGTTAGCCACTATGAGCAAGATGGCTGCCACAGCCTGTCTATAATCAATCAAACTAGCTGAAATTTCGGCACACAAGCTGTTCAACGCAAGACCTCTACAATTTTGTGGAATTTCAACAGGACCACCTTTATATAACATTGGAAGTAATATATTATGCGACCATGAAGAAAAGTTTTGAAGACCAATACGTTTCCGTGTGACACAAGAAATAGCAACTAGGAATCGTAGGAGTTGGATCAAGATCCAGTGATTCTGAAGGTTAATACATCACCAAATTATGTGATTTAGCGGGAAAAACGAGTGATCTTGTTAAACTGAGTGATGTTAGTTCTGCTATTAATTATTACTGTGATAACTCCAACGAGAATATAAGGCAGTTTAAGAATTACAATATTTTTTCAAAAAATGTGGAGAATGGTGTTCTTGCGATCCGGAGCCAGATTGTGGATTTGCAAAGTCATTCATTGGATTTATTGATTATGATATGTTTGATTACGGGCGCCTTGTATCAAACACTGTAACTTGGCTTCGACTGTGACAGCTGATCTATCTATCATCAATCAATTGATCACACCAGCTATTATCAAGCCAAGTTAAGGTGTTTGATACAATGCGCCCTATTGGTCGTAACATCCTTTCTATTTCTATTTCTATTTCTATTTTTTTCAGTGTTTATTTAAGCAGTTCAGTCCCAAAAAGTGGTTCTTCACCTCTTAATTTTCCAATTTATACAGCACTTGCGCGAACGATACCAAGAACGGTTCTATCGCAAGTTGGGACAAACCTACTAATTCTTCATTTCAAAATAGAACCATAGTCGGTATGGTACCAAGAGAAACCGCATGTCCCAATAAAGACCACACGTAATCTATTCTAATTCGGCTGCGTACTGGACAACTCGCATTGTAATACCTTCAAACTCATCCACTTGCATAGGTCATTCAAAGTTCAGGTGATTTTGTTTCGAGCGGATTTTTATGAGAAAGAACCTTTTATAGTGAGGTATTATAACAATTGCATATCGAGCACCCCACACTATTACCATGTTGACATTTTTTTTGTCAATCATTCCATTCTTCAATCAAGAAATATTTTCACTTTTCACTTCGATTACCTACTTTAGTAAGGTTTATGTTCTCTAGATCAGAATGATGTTTTTTTTTTTAATTGGAACATCCTTTATTTCACTACTATACGGTGTAGTCATCGGTCCTTGACGATTGCGTAACATTTAAAACAAACCTGTTCATTCAAAGTGGGTCAAAATCGGATCCAGAAGAGTCGGTTACAAAGGAACAAATGAACATGAGTACAAGTGAAGCTAAAATAAGCGTGTTGAGAACAATAAAAAAGCTGAAGTGATCCGCATGCGACAAAGTGAGTGGAATTAATAACACATCACAAAAAATGGTACGAATCCTTGAAGTCATCCGTGAAACTATAACCTCCGAGCTCAAAAGCCAGAGCCAGAAAAACTGTTCCAATTTCTTAAGGCTGGTTTTTTGTTCAATCGTTATAGCCGATGGGTACACAAACATGCTCCGGTCAGTCAAGCGTGCCGTAGAACAGATGGCTCAGGTGCGATATTAAAGGTGTATTATTTGCCAGGGGAACAAAATGAACTTCTTAAAGCTGAAAATTGTTATACAACTTCTCCAATGTATATAAATAAAAGTTGTGTTGGTCAGTCAGTCATATATCAGAACAGAGCTGGTCAGTCAGTCCGCATAGATGTATGATGAATAAATTGAGTGCAATACGTTTCTTGAACTTCAAATTTTGTGTGAGGGTTCAGAATTATGTATTGAGCATGAAAAAATTTGTCAGTCATGTGTTCAGTAGAACAACGTCCGTCAGTCAGGTGAAAAAGGTAAAGGTATACCGCGTGCGCTTTGAGTTTCAGGCTGCGTATTGCGCTATTTATACGTTTTGTATTGTTATTTTAACAATGATAAAACGTCATTTGATGTTTCAATTTATGGTTATATGAATCATTACCATTTGTATTGAATTTACAAACGATTTATTGAATCATTTGATACGTTTCATGCGATATTATTATACATGAAAAAAAATTGATAATTCAGAAAAACATCTTATCTACACCAGAAAAAGTTTCTTGATAATTTGATTTCGATTATTTTGATCATTTATAATTCAATTACGTTCTCGAACAATTATTAAATTCATATTGTTATGATAAACTCGCATGAGATGTAATTTTGCAATATATACGTTATAAGGAAGTAGCATTAATTATTGAAGGTATGAAGAATGAGGAATTGAATTTTTTACGTTGGAAATGAAATGTAGGTATTATTCTTACGCTCGAAATAAAATGTATACTGTGATGTGAGCAAGATCAGCGAAGGCATTTTGGGAGTCCAAGACCTCTGTCTGAGTTATTGCAGTGGACAGATTAAACGATTTTGCTACCAATAACTTCATATTGATGATATTTCCGATGGCGAGAGTGAAAGTCAAGACAATTAGAGAGTTAAGACGGGTTAACCAATGATGAAATCGATTGAATGAAATGATTTTTTTATATTATGTGAAAAAAGAAATGAATTCTTTATCTTTCATACCTTCAATAAATAATTTTATTTTTCAAGCACGTAAAATTTGCGAAATTAAATCTCACACAAATTTATCGTATGAATTAATTAATCGTTCAAGAACGTAATTGAATTATGAATTATTGCAATAGCCATGATTAAATTATCTAATGACGTTCTCTGGTGTAGATAAGGGACGGTTAGCGAACCCTAGCTATTGTGTACGAAAATTCGGATTCTTACCGAAGTATACCTACGTATTTTCTCGTTCATTTCCAATTTACTCGTTCTCTCGCATATATTTTATTTCCAACGTAGGAAATTCAATTCCTCATTTTTCATACCTTCAATAATTGATGCTACTTCCTTATCACGTACATTTTGCAAAATTACATCTCATACGAATTCATCATATGGATTTAATAATTGTCCAAGAACGTAATTAAATTATAAATGATCACAATAACCAAAATCACATTATCAAGAAACTTTTTCTGGTGTAGATACGTTTTTCTGAATCCACAATTTTTTTTTACAATAATATCACATGAAACGTATCAAATGATTCAATAAATCGTTTTTCAATGTAATACAAATGGTAATGATTCATAAAAACATAAATTGAAACATCAAATGACGTTTTTTTATGGTTGAAATAACAATACAAAACGTATAAATAGCGCAATACGCAGCCTGAAACTCAAACGGCGCACGCGGTATACCTTTACCTTTTTCACCTGACTGACGGACGTTGTTCTACTGAACACATGACTGACAAATTTTTCCATGTTCAATACATAATTCTGAATCCCTCAGACAATATTTGAAGTTTAAGCAACGAATTGCACTCAATTTATTTATCATACATCTATCCGGACTGACTGACCAGCTCTGTTCTAATATATGACTGACTGATCAACACAACTTTTATTTATATACATTAGAGAAGTTGTATAACAGTTTTCAGCTTTAAGAAATTAATTTTGTTCTCCCGGCAAATGATACACCTTTGATATCGCACATGAGCCACCTGTTCTACGGCACGCTTGACTGACCGGAGCATGCCTGTGTACCCATCGGCTATAACGATCGAATAAAAAACCAGCCTTAAGAAATTGGAACAGTTTTTTTGGCTCCGGCTCTCCGGCTATAATAAAATGAAAAACAAGTTAGTAACAATAATTAAAACATGAATTCAAAAAAGGTTATAACTCCACCACGCCTCCTATGACTATAAGAAGTTGAAGCTTGTATGAAATAATAAAAAAATCTTGAAGGACTGATACGTCCCAGTCCCAGTACACTGATGATTGTTTTGCTTTTGTCTTGGGGTCGTACAGCTTTTGCAATTTGGCGAGTTTGATATTCGGTTCTGCCCGTTTCTGTTTACTTTTTGTACGTGCCTGTTGGACGTATACAACTAAAAGTTATCTATTAGCGGAGGTCAGGTTATGGCAACGCAAACAATTGTCATGATTAAGTTTACAGGATGGCTTAAGTGAGTCACTTGACTCAAAACATTGGTCATCAAATTATTATAATTCGATTAATGATCAATGATTATTTTTGAGGATTGAAGAAACTAGAATGATGATGGCGTCTTTGGTATGGAGAAAGTGGAATATTTCTTAAAAGCTACAGCCCAAATAGTTTTAAATATAAGGAAAACTAATAGGTATCAGTAAGCTCAGTATTTGGAAAATATAGGATCAATCCAATTTAGATTGATTCACCAACGGCTTTGTAGAGTTATCGACTTTATTCACAATTTACTGCAAATTGAATGTCATTTTAGTGAAGCGTGTTATCAATAGATGTCAAAGATAATGGCTTCGTACTATTATATCGCCTTATAGAGACTACTGACTATACATAGACATATAGTATAGTACAAACATATGGCTCTAAAGCAATAGAGAAGAATGGGACAGAAGACTACGGGCTAGAATCCTAACATCCTAAAGGCTTGAAAAAAACCCTAAGTATCATTCAAGCGGGAATTCATGCCATGGGACAGTGACCCAGTGGAAAATATGGGTGGCAAATAATTATTATTAAGTCATTACAGAGATAGGTTTTTGTGTAGTTAGTTTTAAAATATCTAGGAAAACTCGATGAAAGAGGATGGGGCAGCAGCGTTGTCTTAAAATCCAGGATACTCAGAGGAGAGTTACATAGCATATTAATTGGCGAAGAGAGGCTGGAACAAACTTCTGTGAGTCTCAGTTTTTCTGTGGTACAAGCGCCAATGTAATAATGGAAAAAATATGTCAAAATGTCAAAAAGGGGATCTAATTTTTGGAAAGAAGCTTAGATAATTGAAAATACTTGGACCTTGAAAATCCCAATGCAGCGGAACAAAAAGAATGTGTATAATGTGGAACTAAATCCTATATCCACATACTTGCTGAGTGCATATAGGTCAACACCTAGAAGGCTACTAGATAGGAGAGCGACACTTACCTAAACTGAAGCCTGTGAATACCTGAAATTCCTTTGGAAAATGGGTCTAAGGGTGCTGAGTAGATGAATCGGGACATAGATCTCACTCCGGTTTGCATGTATACCACATAGAGGGATGCCAAGTTTTGCAGAAAAAGCTAGATAGGTACCTACAGATAATAAAGGGAAATATGAAGAAGTATAACTTTTTGGAAAAATGTTTACCTTAACTATACAAAGATTTGAGCAGAGAATAGAATGTAAACATTTCCACTTTTTATCATCAAAACTGGTTTATTTTTGAAATTATGGTGAATACTCAGTGATACCCAATAAAACTAATACGTGTAGTTCGAACTAAAATTGAAATCGAAGGATCTTTGTTGAATGACACATATTGTTAGTTTACCTGGAATTAATATTAAGTTGCATAAATCAGGAAAATGAAAACCTCCAACCCATACAACTTTCACCTTGTGCCTTTTGACTGTGTTCCGTTGATACAAGACTACTATACTTGAGTAATAATTACAGAGTCATCCTTTTCCCACTCTACAATTATTAGTACTGTACCAGAATTCTAATTGCTGAAATTTCAATTAAATAATTCTAATCTATGTTTGATTAAACTTTGGTCTGGGTTTTGTAAAATGCAAGTCGAGAGTCTTGTCTCATGAATAATAATCTAAAACATGGGCTGCCCGCAAAAACGATCCATGATTACGATTTCAACGCCAGTAATAATTTTAGAATTTAAAATGGCTGGCTTCAGTTAAATTCTAATTAAGGTGGAGGCTGTGCTGTCAAGTTACCAGAATTTCACTTCTCTGCTGAAAAACTATAAATAATACCATTTCTCCCAAATAACATAAAATTTTGGAATACTGCTATTAGATTATCAATATTATATTCCATAAAATATAACAAGCTATGTTTAAGCCATTTCATACAACTCCTCATGTTCGAACTTGTGTAAATAGTCAATAAATCATGAATATATTGGTGATATCAAAGGATAGAGGCTTATTCATAATTCAGACGCTCATATCAGAATCTAAAGATAAAAGTTTACTCCAACTTCATGATAAATAAAATATCATTATTTCTTGTAGTTTGAATATTTCAGAAGACCATGGATAAATTAATAATGGACTATTTTATTTCGACTATAGGACAATAATCCCAATGATAATAATTACGTTGACTTTAATGACCAATTTTAAAAAAACGAACAAAAGTTGTGAGAAAATTAAATTACATTGGCCCAGTATAAATGTAGGAGAAAAATTTTCGTGGTGTTTTCAATTGGAATAATTCTTCATCCACTCAGTTCAATAGTTTAAAATATAACAAGAGAAATAACATAATAATAATAATACTTTCTGTGCTCCTAAAACAGAAGAGTTTAAAGCAAGAAGCCTAAGTAGAAAGCCTAATGAAAACAAAAACGATTATTACCCAGTTTATTCCACAGAAAGGTTGAAAAAAACGGAGGATATTCAACAAACACCACCCACACCTCACAGCTAGCTCTAAGAGACCAAATAAACGATTCCTTGAGTTTTTTCTTTAAGCCTACAATTTTTATTTGACGCAGTATATCATCGGTGGAACGTGTTAAAAAGCAGCCAACTCTCTCAAAATCGAAAATAATGTCCGTATTTTGTCTCAATGAAACATGCTAATTCCAAATGCTTCAAATGAACCGCCGATATCTATCTCTGCTATGCTATTTTCGTTGCGTTCGAATTCCGACAAGTCTGTGAATTTGTTTCCTATCTTTCAATATTATTTAGATTATTCATAAAAAAAATATATCATTGAACAGGGCTACCATTCACCATTGAATTGAAGTTGGCAGGTTTTACAAGGACACTTTGGTTAATATTATATTTTTTCTGCCAGAAATTAGACTTCAAAATAATTTGAAGAAACATAATAGTGGACAATACTACATTTTTCAAGCGAAAAAGGAAGATGAAAGAGGAATGCAGTTGCCAGAGTAGAGAAAAGGTTTCAATGAAGGCTGCTACACTATCTGAAAATCTTCTTAAAGAAGCTGACTTGGAGAGTGGAAATAGTGAGCAGCACAGTTTTGCCAGCAGGTTGACATAGAGATGGGAACGATCCAGACCAATATAGAAGATCTCAATGTCTATGAACACGTTGGGCATTCGAAAATGGACAGTTCTCAGATGGAAAAAAAATTTGAAATATGGTAAGGCTCCAAGTAAATTGAGCGATTCCAAAGATAACCGCTTGAGACCAAATGCGAAAGAGATGGACTGAATGAATTTTCCGATTCCCTTCTATTACACAAAGTTTCCTCGGTACCTCAACATCTATGCTTTTTGTGCTCTTGGTTGTGCCGTTTATTAGAAAAGACCAGTCGCCTTTATCAGGCTCAACATTGACGATTTCTCCAAGGAGGACCCAGTGAAAAGACAGTTCAAGTTGATAATGGTTACTGGTTAGTTCACATGAACGGCATAACCCAGAGCACAAAAGGCCTAATAGCTGAGGAGCTGAGGACTCTTCTGCCTCTGACTGGTGGTGCCAAGCCAATCAATCACCATCTGACTAACATTGACTGTGACAGTTGCAGCTGAATACAATTTTCCAGGTAGCACCAGCACCAGGAACCACTAAACTGAACAATTCATCCCATAACAGTTTGTGGTCAACAGAGTCAAAGACAAAAATGAACAAATATTACGAATAACTCACGCATCCGGAGCCTCATATGTAAATGAATGGCAAAGGCAGAACATTGTTTGTCCACGACTATATGATAATTTTAACATTTCACGTGTGCTTCTTCAAGTATAATGACGTAGATTATTCACCCGTGGATAATGGGTGTGGATACTGTGGATAATAGGTGTGAATAATGAAAAGGTCACATGAAAAGGCTATGAAGACTTCATGTATGATAATTTCAAGATGTTGTATAATATATAGTGGTAGATCGTTATTTCAAAAGCAAAAGTGACGTTTCAAATATATAATTTATTGCTAATTGTAAGATTTCAATAACTATACTGATGTTTGATTGATATTCCAAGTTTAATATGGAAAGTGAATTGGACAGTGAATTGAATACTTGTTGAATTATATAATTTGTTTAATAGCATATCGAGTAATGAGCTTGATAAATGTGATAAACTATAGTGCTGAAGTTTGGCAAAAAAATTTATACCTGAACAGTTAATTCATAGTAGTGGACAAAGTATAGTATTCTACTCACATATAATGGCTACTAAGTGTTTATGTCACTTGTCTGCGGATCGCGACATAAACGCACCTTCGTGAATAATAGACATCATTATATGCTTGTTGTATAATATACTATTCAACTACGACCTGAACGTAAACCTGACTGATATCTATTAATAATTGAATATTCCAGCCCGACAATCAACTACTGAAAACCCTCTATAGTTTGAAGGATATTCCGTCAATAAAAGTAACTAGTAAGCAAAAAATACCACCTAATTGAACATGTTTTCACGAGTAATTTGCATTTTGAAAATTTGAAATTGCTGCGGTAGAGGACGAGACATTTTTTTCCAAAAATAGCTTTTTCGGTCGATTTTTTACTTTGAATTGCCGATAACTCGAAAACAAAGCATTTTTCAAAAAAATACCAATCGTCAAAAAGTATTTCTATCCATTGTAACTTGAAGCGTAACGATTTTGGTTAATAACAAATTACCGACCATCGACCTTCTTTAGGAGTCTTTGGTTCCAGAACCAAATAGTCCTAGCCCAGATCTTTCTTTGTGAGTTAATAGAGTTTGTACTGAAATTTCAACTTTTCTGGTAAAAATACTGTCACGAATATTCTTTTTTTCTTTTATTTTTTGGGAATCAAACAACAATAATGTAGTTGTCAAATTTTTTCGTTGTGTCAGATAGGGACCAACAATTATTTAACTACTAATTAATCTTGACAACGGTAGCCGGAACGCTACCGAAACGTCGAAATGAAAAATATAGAAACATTATTGCGGTTTGATTCCCAAAAAAATAAGAGATGAAAGAATAAGTAATGTCACAAGGAACGTACAGAAAATCGTGAATATGTCCACACATTCAGTGTCAGTCTAAAATGTAGAAATTCGAGCAGCGATTTACGGTAACTGCAGGCACCATAAAATTAAGTGATTGAGCATGGAAGATTACTTATTTTGAATGAAATATACAATGAACATTAGTGGAAACCAAGGAAATTTTTGGGGATATAGGTTAGATAAATAGCTCGTCAATATCTCCAATTGGACTGATACCCAGTGGTATTGCTTCATGTTTATTGAGGTATTACGACTATGTGTGTTGTTACTGGATAATTGGTTGCAGGCTATCGGAGGAAAATTCAAATTAAAACTTAGTTGGGGAGAGGTGGCAAAATTGATATTTTTAGGTCTTAATGAATGTCGCCCAGTTTACATACATGGATACAGGTGGGGGTAGCACCTGATATCAACAAATTATTCTTTTGTTTCTCCATTTTATTATTATGGTCTTTTTATAATCGTTCAACTCTTGATAGACGCATGACTGTTTTGTTAAACAAAGGATATGCAAAGAATGGAAACGCTTTATACTGTTTTAGAGAAATTTAAGGCACGAAATTGAAAAAACAATTTGTTGGAACCGAGCCAAACTTGCATGCATGACGGTTTTTGTGTGACATCCAAATAACATCTCCTCAATTTATCACAATCCATTCAGAAAAAAGTTGTATAAGATCGATACTAAGAGTGATTGATGAGTATGATTAAGCTCAGTAGGACTGTTATAATAATAAATAAGTATGAAAATTGTAGGCAGCTTTGAGCGTCATATTATTTCGAAATCAGTAACAGAGTATTCCATAAGTCGGTGCGAGACTGAATATAATATGTTTCGTGAAATCGTGAAATCACTGATAAAAACAACATGTTTTTGATTAGATGAATATTTGCAATATCCTGTATCACAGGTTAAGTTCTCAGTTTTGGAGTAAAATATGGTGTATTCCATTCAAAAATACATAAGTTCGACCTGGCACCAAGTTCTGGAATACCCCTCAAGACTGTAACTGCTTTTTAAATACAAAACTTAAAGCTGCCTACAATTTTTCTACGCAAATTTTTTTGGTAGCTTTCATGATAATATGCGAGTTGCATTTCAACAGCGATACCCACATGATACACCGAAATTAACGTTCCACTTCGTGTCGAAGCTAGTCACTCATGCAACGACCCTCTTCAAACCAAGTCGTCTTAATGTTAAGCATATCTGAGGATTAAACACGACGTTGTTCACAGCCTTCACCCAACTGACTACCAGTAGTGAATATTTTAGTAATGAAGTTGAAGTTTTGGGGACAATTTATTTTTTTTTTCCTCCCTTCGGAGCCGTCCTTTCGCCGGTACCACCTCAGCCTCCTGGGCTTATTGTGGATACTCCTAGTGTTCTGACTACAACCTATTCAGCCAATCCGTTCCCTGTATTAGCTTATACAGGTTCTTAGCTGGTTGATTGTAGAAGTCTTCTGGAGTCATTTGGGTTCTACCATAAAGTTTCTGCCTTCTGTGGTCCAGCGACTCACAGTTGCATAGTATATGCAGAGCTGTTTCGGTATCCTTTTTGCATCTTCTGCATGTGAGGTCTCCGTTGTACAGCCCTATTTTGTTTAGGTGCTCCTTTGTGGGAAAGTGTCCCGTAAGTAGCCCCGTAGTGGTGCGCAGTTTGTTCCTGCTCATTGAGAGCAGTTCTTTCGCTACTTTTTCTGATGGTTCTTTTATGAATTTCTTCCCATGTATTTGCCCAGTCGTATTCTTCCAGTATTTCTTGTGTTGTTCTTTCAACCACCCTTTTAACCATGACCTGGTTAAGCATCTGGGGATGCCCACAGCAGGTTCGGGTCCGTTCATCAGAGTTGACGATCCTACTCTTGCGAGTTCGTCAGCTTTTTCGTTGCCTGCGATTCCTTTATGACCTGGTACCCACTCCAGTGTTACACTGTTCCGAGTCGCCAGTCTTCTAAGTTCTTCGCCGCATTCCCATACTAGCCGAGATGTCACCCTATAGCTCTGAAGTGCTTTAAGGGCGGCTTGGCTGTCGCTATAGATCCTGATCTGCCTGTTGTTGTAGGCTCTCATACTGTTAGCCCTTGCACACGCAAGTATTGCATAAACCTCTGCTTGGAATACAGAGGCGTATTTTCCTAGCGAGACGATTCCTTCATATTTGCTCGTCTTGCTGTATATGCCCGCTCCGGTGCCGAGTTCATTTTTAGATCCGTCTGTATACCAGATCAGTTCATTCGCTCTACTAAGTGGTGGTGCGTTCTTTTCCTCAAGCTCCTTTCGATCTTTGATGACAATCTCGAAGTTCTTGCGAAAGATATATTTGGTAGTCATTTGGTCTGTTGGCATTTTGAAAATGTCATCACCCACCTGCCTTATCTCTGTGTGTCCTCTCCCATGTGCCACATCATGGTCTAGTGCTTTTTCCAGTCGGGCTAGTGCTGCCCTTGCTTCACACATTATGACATAATGTAGTGGAGGAAGGTCTAGCATTGTTTCCAGCGCCGCTGTAGGAGTAGTCCTCATTACCCCTGTAATGCCAGTGCATGCAAGTCTTTGCACCTTGCTTAGTTTTAGCATAGCAGAGGATTGTCTGGTCTTTGGCCACCATACCAAAGATGCATATGTTATCCTGGGAATGACAACCATTTTGTATAGCCAGTGTACCATGCTGGGTCTTAGTCCCCATTTAATGCCGTAAGTACGTCTGGCAACCATGAAGGTCACCTCCGCTTTCTTGATCACGTGCTGGAGGTGTCGGTTCCAAGTTAAGCCTGGGTCTAGGATAACCCCAAGATATTTTACTTCATCCGACAGTCGTATTGGTTCACCTTGAAGCGTCAGAGGGCCAAGTCCTTCCCTTCTCCTTCTTCTGGTGAACGCAATTATCTGTGTTTTCGAAGTGCTAATACGTAGCCCTTCTTTTACAGTCCAGCCTGTTACTACATTTAAAGCCATCTGGAGTCTGTCTCTGGTTGTACTGTTGTATTTACCTTGGGATAGAATTACCAGGTCGTCTGCATATCCTATGGTGTTGAATCCTCCTCTGTGTAGGGTTCTGATGAGCCCGTCCATGACCAGGTTCCACAGCAGCGGGGATAGTACTCCCCCCTGCGGACCACCCCTGGTTGCACATACGGCCATTGTTTTCCCCATCAGAGTTGATTCTATGAGCCTGCTTCTGAGCATGCAGTCTATCCACCTGCAGCTCGTGGCATCGATCCCTAAATTCCTCGTCGCCTTAGCTATATATTCATAGGAGGTGTTGTCAAAAGCTCCTTCTATATCAAGAAAGGCTGCCAGCAGCACCTCTTTGTTTTCCAGCACGTATTCAGCCCTTTTTATGAGTTGATGTAATGCTGTTTCGGTTGATTTTCCCTCTCTGTATGCATATTGATCTCGGTGTATTGGTCTTGTAGCCATTATACCATCTCTAATATGTCTGTCGAGAAGTTTCTCAAGAGGGGACAATTTAAGTAATAATGAGTTTTTCCGACGGAAAGCCAACTCTACAGGATACATCCACCGGATGCTCTTTTCCAAATATTTAAGAGGACATGCTGCAATTCCTTATTTTTTTGTTGTTGTGACAATACTGTTAGTGAAATTGCACCATAAAGTGCACATGAAAGGGAATTAGAAGGAGTTGAATATAACGTCAACCTAACCTCAAGAGTTTATATCAACAGGCGCTGAACTCATGGATTTGAACTCAAAATGAAACAGGCTTTTGAATACACTATTATAAAAAAAAATTACGTCGGGTAGTAGCCTACATGAACACAGAAAGTTTTAAGAGGTCAAGTTTTCAGAAGTATACGAAAATAGAGATAAACATTGAAAAAAATTAACACGGCCAATGACAGCTGACAAGACAATTGATCAACATGAGCATAAGCAGATAAGAGCACTCCAAACGTTTTCGTAGGACAAGTATAAAAAGTTTTCGTTAGAAAGAGCAACTCAGTCGCGTTCAAGTTAGTTGTTCAAAAGACGATGAAATTCCGTATATTTCCGTTATCTGATACCAAAGTCACGCTCACGTTCATTATATATCTACGCCATTTTTAAAGTGAATTCTTTTCGGGGATCATTGAAATTATGGTCGGACACTGAAATTTGGAATTATTTAAACGTTAAGAAAGGATCGGAAGCCCTCATTGTTCTTAAAGAAATGATTCGCAAATGTATCGTTTATTCCACATTTCAATGGAAATCAATTTTGAAGTTTGCTTATCAATAATTATAATTCCATTTCGAGATCGTTATTTTTGGGAACATGAGAATATATAAAAAATACAACATTCTATTATGATATTCCAATGTAGTAGTAGCCTAGTGTCCAGAAAGTTTCATCTTAGTGCTTATTCTGACAAACAGTTATTTTTTGGTTGAGAATTTCACTTTTCCATAAACACCACAGGAAGTTAAATCGTCGCACAAGAGGTCACAGATGACAGTCGTTTTGGAGTGAGTTAAGCAACATTTAAAATACAACCGACTGGTACCTTAAGTTGGAGCCTGGAATGATTGACCAAAATTTTTCAAAAGCGGGCTGCTACAACGTTGTTAAAGTCTTCCACGCAACTTGTGTTTGGTCACGCGACTTTTTTGAACTTGAACGTTAAATTACTACTTGGGTAAACCTACTAAGCTTATCACACTAATAAATCACCCTGTATGTTCAAATTTTTCCGAGTGTTCACTTGACAATCAAGGTTCTTCATTATAAATTTAGATATCGAGACCTTTCAATGCCATTTTTGACGTCAAAAGTCCCTTTTTAACAAACATTTTATCAATCTTCGTGAATAAAGACTCTTTCCATTTTATTTATCGATTCCTGGAGCATTGTCTATCATTGTTGAAACGTTATCTCGGATTTCCTGTTGATGAACTCCCAATAAGGATTATTCTAGTATTATTGCCTCCGCATACTTCACATCATCAACCTTTCAGGAGAACTTAGACACGGTTCATCTACTTTGAAGAGGCGAAGCTTGAGAAAACAAGAAGCGGAAAAACATTATGAGCTTAAAATGTGTCTTTGAATTTGTTCAAAAGGAATACAATGTACTTTTTGTTCATAGCTGTTCAAAATGGAACTCCCTGATATCTCTATTAGTGGAAAAACAAAATAAAACATTTGCCGGAAAAACGGTATTATTCAATTATGGCAGGTATGTAGATCGCGATATCAGTATAGGAAAGGGAGTTTGGAAGACGCGAAAGAATGGTATTATAATTTCTTAGTTCTAGTGTTTTTTTTATATCAATTCTCTCGAAGCAGAATGGTTCAGTCTCCAAAATAATAAAAAGTAGATAAAAATAATTCTAGCTTCGGAACATCTTCAATGACTTAAGATTGTTCAAATGGCCAAAGTAGAATAAAAGTCAGAGAAAACTTTTTTAAATACACCAATTTCATTCCTTTTCTCTTCAATTTCCAGTTCTATTATTAGTATTCTCTGGAGGAAAAGAGTGGATGAAGTGGATACAAATTCCAAAAAATTGGTAATTTCCCATAATGTTTCGTATATTCAGATTTATACAGTAAATGAGTACCGTGGATTTGAGGAATTGTAGATCGTTGAGAAACACCTAAGTGGACTGTGTCTTATACTTGTTGTACAATTATAGACAACGACTTTGCCAACTGTAATGCTAGATCTTGCTAGTGAGTTGAATTGCCCATCGAGCGGCTCTTATTTGAATTGATATACAGAGAGACCAAAAAGTCTGGAGATAGCCAATTATCCTGTAAACTGCTAGTCCCAATTATTGTAAGAAATTTGAGGTACAATTATTTTGGGATACGTAGAGTACAGATTTGATATTTGCAATGCTGCTTGATATGCTGTTCCATTCATATTATTAGTGATTTTGGTTTTTCAAATTCATTACACTGTATATTCAGTCATTATTGAAATCTCCTATCCAATACGAGTTCAGCCATATGTTACACCAACGATTTTTTAAGAATAGGTTAATACATTGCAAAATATGTAGATTTCCAGATATTTGAATGTTTGATTGTAGAATGCTGTTATTTTGTCAATATGAGCAATTCTTCATCGAAGGATATTTAACGACGCATAAACATGAACTTCTACTCGGAAATGAAATTTTACCTACATTGAGGAACTTGCTTGGAGCCAATTTCAATCAGATATGATTTCAGCAAGCTGGATCTCATTTTGGTGTGAATATTCGGCTTTATGCATATGAGATATTTTCCGGACGATGTATTGGTGGACGAGGTAGAGTTGAATGGTCTCCACATTCACCGGATTTCAATCCTCAAGATTATGTTCATTGGGATACTTGAAAAATTCAGTTTATAAATAGGCGTTGCCAGACTTATGTCTTATGTTTTTTATACCTTCCAGACTACATAAAATCATAGGTGTTACAAATGGTTGAGCTCGTATTAAATATGGGATATATCAATAATAACTTAGGATACAGGGTGAAGAATTTGAAAAACCAAAGTTACTGATGATATGAGCTAAGCGGCAAATCTGGTAGCATTGCAAATATCAAATCTCCCTGTCCCAACATAGGTGTAGGTACCTCAAATTTTGTACAATTGGGACTGATAATTTACGAGATAATTGGCCGTTTCCAGACTTTTGAGTTTTCAAGTATTTCCAATAGTTTATTGTAATGGTAGGTACTGTACATTGTTCCTAATTAATGTATCGACCCAAAAAGATGAGGGATGAGTGATTGTAGTTAAGCAAAACTTTTTTGAATCTCTTATTCAAACAAATTCTACTATTTGATATTCTAATCTGGTCAATTTTGTCTTCACTAGAGGTTAATATGCGATCTCCAGGGAACGCGATGACAGTTAAATGATCAATTCAATGAAATATTCAACAAAATGAATTTGTATAACAAATTGAAGGTGGAGTTGTCAAAATTCATCCCTTACCAACGTTTCTAACATATGTTCACCCGCCTAGCCCTTTCAGTTTGTGAGATACTGGCTGATAAGTGGTAGTACACATTTCATTGAATATCTTCTCGGGGATTGGGGAAAAATGTATCTAACTTCTTTGAAATCTTTTCGGAGCACATCATAACAAAGTGATTAACAAAACTAAAACCAAATAAAATAATAAGCTTGACATGAACGATAAATTAAAAATCAACGAACTGTCATTACTATCGAAATCAAGGTAGATTGTATTATAGAAGAGCGATTGGAAAAATGATAAAAAAATGGACGTCAGGGACCAGCAAAAGCTTTTTCCGGTCCCTAGAGCCATTTTTCGGTCTTGATTGGCAAAACGTTATCTTCTGGTCGAAAGATTTTTCGGAATGAGTATACTTTCTGGTTGGTCTTAAAAAAAGTTTTTCCGGTCCCTGACGTTAATTTTCTGGACGAAAAATTGTCAAGAATGTGTATATCTTCTGGTCGGTCTCAAAAAAATATAAAAAATGTCTATTGACCGACGGGTATCCTAAACCTCTGATCGTAGATACCTGATAATTGGAAAGTGTATCCTTGTTGTAGGCATCCGATAAGGAAGGATATTCCGAAATTCTACCAATAAGGAGGTGGAACACGAGGGTGAAGTTTGTATAAGACAACGTGATTCATTAGTTCTCAGTTTTCAGTCGAATCTACCTGAAATTCCTCAATTCTTTAACAAAATTGATGGAAGACGTGTTTCGTATTTTATTGGAACTTTGCCTAACGGCGGTAAAAAGGAGTAGATCCTTATTATGGGGGTGATTTACATCCAAGTTGATATCAATACTCTTCAATGCTTTCGATTCAAGTTACATTTTATTTTGACAAGTTTGAAAACTCAATACGATTTTATTATAAAAACGTTGAACTTACTTGAAAGCTTGGTGAAATGCAATACTGGCATTTATGATAAGGTGAAAAACTAATAAGGAACCCTATTAGGATTATTTTTTACTTTCATGCGAACGAGGTCGCATGTGGAAGCAAGTATATGAATATTGGAGCTTAATCCAAAAAATGTGATCTCAATGCATGAAGGGATAATTTAGCAAGTCACTGATGAATAAAAATGAGATTTTCCATGCAATTTTCTCACAATAGTTCATAAGTTTGGTGGAACATGAAAATTTAATACACTGCCATGCAAACATTGATGTTGCTAAATAGCTGCAAACAATTAAAAAAATAAGAGCAATCATGGAGTCATGGGCCTAGTAGAAAACCGTAACCTGTAACTGTATTAGAATTGTTTGATAAACAGCAACAGAATTGGTGTAAATTAAACATTCATCTTTCTCCTTATATTTGTCAGTTGAGTGTAATTTTTTTCCTCCCAACCCATTCCTTGTTTGGTTTATTGTGGTTAGTGACGGT
>CAJUYG010001879.1:0-48666 GCA_910591675.1 Galerucella calmariensis | reverse complement strand
CGAAAATGTGTCTAAAGTACGTACTTTACACACGGTAGTAGAAAAATAAACTTCTTTGTGATACGTCACTCAACCTAGATTGTTATTTCAAAAAATTATTGCCATACAATGAAAGCAGAAGTCAAAAACATTTGACATTTGCTTCAAAATGTGTAGAATAACGTCTCATTAATCGTCATAGAATTTCAAATATTTCGCTAAATCCGCTTCGAATATATTTCCCTGGTGAGAGACTTTTCAACGCTATACATTTATCAGGGTCTATTTTAACACGTTGACTGCCACGTACATTTCCAGAAATCTAGCCAAAAATGACAATTTGATTTTGTAACGTAACATATTTCAAATAATATTCTTCAATCGTTTTTCAATAAATTTTATGCTCATGCAAGCCAGGATTTATTTTTTGTTCTTTTCACAGAAGACCTATCATTATTATCTATCATTATTAGTACTGATAAATTGCGAGTTTAATCGTAGCTGGACGAAAATCGCAAGTAAACACGAGTTTTCTCGTATCTCGTAGTTGGCAGTCAAATAGCTTAAACTAATTATTTTCAGTCTTCATACAGCAATTTTGATACAAGCTACAATGCTATACTCTTTTTTCAGCGTCTAATTGTCCACCCTGTATTTATCCCTTCTCAACATGTTAATTACGCTTGAACCCCGCATTTCTTAATCATTGTCCCATACACAACCGTTTTGCTGTCGTTCTCGAAACGAGTGTTTTGTTCGTCCTTCGAGTGCGTTCTCAAACGCCAGCTAGAACCACGTTATTAGTAGGGAGTGAGTTTGAATACTCCATTGTTTCACAATATGCTCGACTTCATATTATTAAAGCTCAATAAATGCAAATAGACTGATAGCCCAGTGGGATTAGCTCAAAAAGGAGCAGATCCAGTAAAAATTTCAAATATTTTTCTTATGAATCCATTGAAGGGGGGTTTGGCTATCAATATCTAGACAAAAATAACAGTAGGGACCTATTCTCAGCTGCTGAATGTTGAGATAAGCATACGTAATGTTTACAAATGCGAAGGTTCCTATTTTTGAGCATTCGCAATTGGTTCGCATGCGTATGTATCATTCGAAATTGCAGCGAGCGGGATATTTTAAGTGAATCACATATACGAATGCGTATTTGCCATACAAAACCTCGCTCTTGTATATGTTTTAAAGTGTATGGTTTCATTCATTCATTCAAACGTTTGGGTTGTGCTCAACAGCCCGGGCACTTGACCTAAGTCATTGTACCATTCCCAATGTTATCTACTTCCACTCCAAAAGTTTCGTGTCCTCTATATAGGCCACTAGCTTATTTGGGGGGATTTTAAGTAGTTCTGATGGTTGTATAGTTTCCTTTCCAAAATGCTTCTGTCTGAGTCCTTCTAAGTTTTTACATGAGCAGAATATATGAATAGGTGTTTCATCCCTCAGTTCGCACTTCCTACAGAAAGGTTCACTGACTATTCCCATTCTGTACAAATGTTTCCTTAGAGTGCAATGTCCAGTAACCAGGTCGGTTACTGTCTTCAAGTGTCTCTTGCTCAGTTTCAATAAACTGGTTGAGAGTTCTTTGTTCACCTTTTTCAGTAGACTTTTTGTGTGAAGATGACCTTCTGTCAACCTCCATTTAATTTGGTGTTCTTTGTCTAGCCAGTTCCGGATTTCCCCTCTTATGTAATCCTTTGTGATTCCACAGAACGGTTCCGGACCTATAAAGTCTCCTTTAGAGCCTTGTTTAGCTAGCTGGTTCGCCAATTCATTACCAGCAGTCCCTTCATGTCCCGGCACCCATACTAGAGACACTGTGTTGTCTCTTGCCAGCTTATTAAGGGACTCTTTGCAGTTTTTAACCAGTCTAGATTTCGTGGTAGGATTGTTGATAGCCTTCAGCAATGCCTGGCTATCAGTGAATATTTTTATTCTTTGTCCGGTATAACCCCTCTTGATATTTTCATCAATACAGGCTATAGCAGCAATTGTTTCTGCCTGGAATACAGACGTGTATCTACCAAGGCTGAAGAATATTTTCTTCCTAGGTCCATTTATACCAGCCCCAGTGCCATGGTTGGTTTTAGATCTATCAGTGAACCAGCTGATATCCCCGGGATTTCCCGAGTGCATCACCTGTTGCCTAGATGGAATGATAATATTCACTCGCTCAGTGAATATATTCTCTGGTATCATACTATCCAGACCCATCTGAAAGTTTGGTTCGTCTAGTATTGTCCCAGTTATATCGGTATGTCCCCCACGAACATTGTTCGGGGTCCACATGCCTCCCGATTTCAGTCTAAGAATCGCCATCATCGCCTCTGCCCTAACAAAAAGTTCCAGAGGAGGGAGGCCTATAAGGGCTTCCATTGATGACGTGCCCGTGCTGTTCATTGCCCCGGTAATACCGAGGAGAGCTTGTCTTTGGATTGTAGACAATTTGTTCTCTACTGAGGACACTTCTGTCCTTCTCCACCAGACTACCGTTCCATAGGTGACCGTAGGCCTAATCACTGTTGTGTAAAGCCAGTGTACCACCTCAGGTCTTATTCCCCAGGTTTTTCCCATAACTCTTCTGCATTGCCAAAATAGTCTGGTTGCCCTGGTAGTAGTTCTTTCCAGGTGTGCCCTCCAATTCAATTTAGAGTCGAGGGTCACTCCCAGGTATTTCACCTCTTTGGATATTTCAAGTGTATGGTTTAATCATTGACATATATTTCAATGGGTGTATTACAATTTATTCGTGATTTTGATTTCGAGTTAGTTTTGTAAGACTTTTCGTCATTAAATAAATAGCTGCACAGTTTGTTCACTTGCTTTTAATCCAAGCATTAGATCCTGAAGAGAGAGCACCCCGAATTTATGAAAGACGGCGAAATCTCAAAATACCTATAGCAGTTTGCAAGATGCCTTTATATTCACCTTTATTAATATCCATTATTCTTGTATGCTAGAATTAACAAAAATCCCGAAACTTTACGAGACAGCCCAACAAATGCAGGACTGGTTCTTATAGAATAAACAGCCAGGCAGCCCATGTGGCTTTAAAAAGCCGCAAAGTTACATCCAGGCTGGTAAAAAAATGGCATAAGGAGCTAAACAAACTAACTGACAGAACGTACTAAATTGAGCTCAGTATGAGACATAACTATATTTTTTGGGAAGGGAACAAGCTGATGAACTCGGGATAATAAGTTCGGCAACGTTATATGTAAGACCAAAATTAGTCCTTGGGACCACAAATGAAGTGGTCTGAGGAGAAATACAAAAGTGGGTTTAAAGCCAACGTTGAATACAGTGGAAAAACAGTTCGAAGCACATCTTTATGAGTTATACGTTTGTTAAAAGTGCTCAAGGACAGATTATCTAGAGGGTGAAAGAAAATTTAGCATGAAATGGGGCTGTATACCGAGGATTCTAGCTGCAGGCTTTCCGAGGAGGCTAATGTACCACCTAAAATATATGGCACACTTCCAATTGGCCTATATCCTCTACTCCAAGGTACAGGAATAACTGGGTGGATGGAATAAATGTGGGACTAAAGTACAATAAGCCAACAGGCCGGGATAAGGACGGCTGCTAAAAGTGGAAAAAAAATTTGAACGTAATATCACCAGTTAAGAAATCCATTTTTCATATCAGTCGGTTAGCAAGATTGTAGAAAGAAACTCGACCGACTGACTTTTTTCCTTCTGTGTGCACTGCCCACGTCAAATGTCCACCACATTCTTGCGCCGTTTTGGCGTACGTTTAATATGAAGTGCAGCTAACAGTTCTATTTTGTTTAAGTTTTTATCACAGAAGCTCATTTTTTTTCCACCGTCAGCCTTATTTCAGTCTCTGAATTCTCGAGTTTAATCCATGATAATTAGCTTCCCTTTTATACTGAAATTAGTTTTTTGCAATTAATTTGCTCCAAAAACCGTAAAGCTGGGATCGTCAGCACTGTTCAACTATTCGTAGGTGGAAAGTGAGCAATCAGCATTTCCAAAAGCTTTACACTAGCAAAAAAACCACTTGCCGTTTTTTTTTATCTTCCATTTGAATACATGTCTCGCTCGATCCAAAAAATTCAAAAATTTACAACAATCAACTTGCCTATTTGGCATCTGATAACAATTCAAAATATAATTGGTGAAGAAAATTGAAGAATGTTTTGTTTATGCGCCATATGGATGTCTATGGGAAGATACAAATATGAGCAGTTTAGATAGACTTATTCTAGACAAATTGCAGAAATGCTTGGTAGTGACATGAGCAGTGAGGCTGCTCTGGTCACCATCTACTACACTCACACTCACTAGTTGGTGAAAATAACAATTATTTGCAAATACCTGCACACGTCCACATAACCAGAATAGTAACGCAACATGGAACCTGTAGGAAAACATTTTTAAAACTGTCTATCAGAAGAAATTCCTATAATATGAACAGCTCAGGAAATGGGGAAATCGGGACTATTAGCTAACCTAGTCCTATTTCTCGGAGGAATTTAAGGATATCTGCAGGCTTCAACTTAGGTAAATGTTCCTCTCATATCCAGTAATCTCCGAAGTGCTGTGCCCTAGGAATATGAGTTTATGTGCAATTCGAAAGTATGTGGATGTAATTTTCTTGTTCCGTGCCACAAAATCTACATTCTTCTTTATCCACTATTTTGAGCTTCTTCAAGTACCCATTCAGGCGACAATGTTCCGTTAGGATCTCTGTTAAAACTCTTAACCTCCTCCTCCCGCGATAATAGTCTTTACCACCTTGGTGTATAATATTAGTACTATTTTAAATATTGGATATGTCATCTATGCTAAGCATTTTGTCATCACGTAGCTGAAAAGTACTGTTGTGAGTCAGAAGATGGAAGTAGGAAGTGATTACTTTTAAATCTAAAATGAGCAATTATAGTTGAAGCACATTTTAACATTATTCCCTTTTCAGAGGAAATACGAAATAGTGTTTTACTATAGCCTAAAGCTATATAATTGTGGAACATAAAATAATTTGGCTGAACACCACAACTTCCCATTTTATTTTCCGCTTTTCCGGATGCAACGTTAATGATTTTCAATACTAAATAGGACTGGCAAAGCTCCAATTTACAAACAAGATTTTGATTTCGGCTTCATATTAATATTCCTCTAAGAAAAACGTCAACTATTACACTCATGACTATGAATACTCCTCAACATAAAATCAATATGTTAATGCTTCATCCTAGTAGTATGAACTTTTCGCAAAGTTCAAACAAACACTGTCTAACAAATTACATTTCTCCGCCTTAACTTTTCTTTGACTCCGTAGATTTAAATCAAAAAAACGGAAGAAGGATTGAAATTATTGTGCCGCATATGCATTATCTACTAGCCGGAGTTATTTTGTAACAGTAATCAGATCGAATGTTAAGAAGGATGTTAATTTGATTATATCATTCAATTTAAGTTAGTAAAGTGGTCTTGTATGTTGTGCAGATATTTCACTTATTGAAGTAAATTTCTAATTTTAATTATTGGAATGTGGAATAAGTTTCACATTCAAGGCCGGTCGTTCGACCTCGGCACAAACTGCGTTTAACACTCATCTAGTTTGGACCTATTTCACCGATGTTCAATATCGGATCAATAATTGAACCTAGTTCTTCTACTGGTTCCATTGAACTATTATTATTAGCCAACATCCGGAAATTAATACGTGAAATGTCATTTTTGGTGAAGGTCGACGATAGTATACTATACACCAAGGTGGCTTTGCGTTGAGCAGGATAAGATGCGAGGCTTATGAATGTCTTCACCATCGTGATGTATATACAATTTTTTCCACTCCCAACCAGATTTAAGATAAAAATGGAAAATAATTGACAATATACACTATTCCAAAGCTAAAATCTTACTAACCGAAGAATATTTAATGGGATACGATACCTGTGAACTTCTCCATTGTTGTTGTTACAATTTAAACACATGCAACGATTTAACGAAACCAATTATACGACCACATCCAAAAATTTTACAAAACGTGGGTTATGTTTTACTTTGAACACATGTGCAATTGAAGAAAAAGCAAATTACAGAGGTATTGCGTTCACAACACCTTGATTGTGAGAGTTATACTTATACACCACAGCGTTCACACTCGCACCACAAGAAGCGTTGACCCCGTCGTCTGACTGACAAGTACACTGTCTGTTTTCACTCCATAGATTATGAACGTACTCCTTATGTTATCGGTCATTTCTGGTTCAGCGCGAATTTTAAACTAATGGTATTTTTGTTCAAATTATTTTATCTTGATAGATAATTTCAATCAGCGAATGTGTTAAATACCATCTCCTGCGTATACAGAATTATGTTGCACAGATTTTTGTTGAACTACTATCCCTGAATTCTCAAAATATTTGAATTTGTCCATTATTGACCCAAGTTAATAATAGAAAAAACTATCAACCACTAGTAGAGAAATTCAACTTCTCAGCTAGCTGTAAGACGCATTAATTGTCAACTTCACAGCTAAGTAGTAGTAGAAATAGCTATTTGTATTACTAGGGAGGAAAGTACCACTTTTCCTCCCGCAGGATGTCGTTTGGTAAACATCAAGGGAGGAAAAAGCACTTTACTCCCATGTGATACATATGATTTTTCCTCCTACCCACCTTTTTTTGAAAATTTATTTACGACAGAAATATGTAACGATTATATTTAAGACAAGAATTATTTATTAAACAAATTTATCAATATATGTTATACAATAAAGTACATGGTATTGTTTAACTATACCTATTTCAAAATTATTTATGTTAATATTGAATGTGCAGTTTTGAGCAGCACTAATATGAACACCATTGGAAGAAGATAGGGTTTGAACAGGAGCTTTAGTATTTGAAATATTTTCGCTTAGCACATTGTAATGGTGGTAACTTCTAGAACTGCTTGGCTGATTTTGATCAAGTTCAGGTTCTACATTATTTCCCATAATTTGATCTGAAATTTTTCTTTTTTTTGTGTAAGATTGTTCTACATAACCTTCTGCGATATTGGTTGATTTCCAACCGCCATGCTGTTTTAGAGCTAAAATATCCCCACCAGCGTTTACTAACAGAGTTGCTGAGGTTCTTCTGAAACTGTGCCCTGTGTAATGTTTGGCATTTGGAAGATTGAGATATTCTGCAATTTTTTGTGGTATTTTGGATATACTATTTTTGTCAACCACTTGATTTATACATTTGCCTGCTTTAAAGCATACCAACAATCGTTTATGCTCAGTTTTAGGACGTAGACAGATATATTTTTTAACGATTTGAACAAAATTTGAGCCGTTACCTGTTGTAGTATTGATAACGAAAGTTCGTTGCTCATACGTTTTTGAAGTGTGGATATTTATGACTAAAAGATTGTCTTTCTCCTTCAATATCATCCATAGTCATTTTAATAAGCTCATCACATCGACATGCTCCAGATATTCCAATAACAGGGACTACCTATGAATATTTTATATCAAAAATTAAATGATTTGCATGGGATTTCATTTCTTACCTTCATTAATAAAAAAACATCATCGGAGGCTTCCATTAAGAATGTATTTATTTCTTCTCTTGTAAAAGTTTTAGCTTTATTTGGTTTGTATTCGGCATTTTGACGTTTTAGAAATGCAATCAACTTTGGATATTTAATATCGACATTGTCCTTCATTTGTATCATTGTGCGTAGCATTGAATATTTAGACCAAAGTGTTGAAGCTTTTAATGATATTCCTTGTAGTGAAAAATATGCCAGTAAAACATTCTCTGAATATTTATGTATCTTGTTGTCTTCAGCCCATTGCTTATATTGTGCATATTGTTTTTCATACCTGTCTTTAGATTTTTGTGGTAGTAAGGTTAATGACGCCATGATAGCTTGTTCCTTAATATTAGGTGGTGTATTTGGAAATTCAAAATCACTTGAATCGCTCTCCATTTTTCAAAAATTCAACTAAGTTTAATGAATGTAGCGACATTGTACCTCAAAAGTTTACTGTCACAGCATACTATGCTTTTCTTATTCTGAACTCAAAAAACGTATATCTAAGATTCCTGAAGTTGAAATTTGTATTGAAGAACTACGTTGAAGTAACATTGATGTTTGATTTTTACCGAAAAACAGGATATACAGGATGTTTTAGAAATTATGGAAACAATATGAATATAATGAATTGACAAGTTTCATCGTTTACAACTTACTTGAAATGAGGGGGAGAAAAAGTATGAGTTTCCTCTCTTATTTGAGGAAGGAAAGTGTGTACTTTCTATAGGGGTAGGAGAAAAAAGTTATTCATTAAACATTCATTCGATGTGATATTTTCCACAGAGAGACAGATTCTTTTTCACCCCTTCACTGTAATTATTTGAAAGGTTTCAAGCCACACAAATTTATATCAGTTAGCATTGCAAAATCTGGTACTTAAATGTGGTTTGAGGCTTGCATACATAATCTATCATTGTTAAACCTCGAAAGCTACATCTAAAATATTTATGTATTCATGCTTGAAACTGCTTAATCCATAGTACATTCCAATTTTGAAGTAGAGCTTAAGTCAAATTGGATTATAAATCGAATGTTTTTGTACTTATTTTATTAGTTTGTGATAGACGAATATGGAGAAGAATATCAAAATATGCATTTAAACGTCAGTATTAAAGTCTGCACGGTCCAAAGAAACACCACATGTTAGCAAAGACCACTCGTGATCTATCGGCTGTGTATTGGAAGGCTTTTATCGAAATGTACATGCTGATTCATTTGTACAGGGTTATTCATTATTAATGTCACAGCTCCTACCATAGTTATTATTGTATATACAAAAAAAAATGTTAAATAAAAGTTGTGTGGTTATGAACTAATTTTATTATAACGTTAACAAAAGTACAGTGGCGTGCGTAGTTAAGGGGACACAAAAAAAATTATTCGTTTTTTCTTAAATGAGATATATATTATTGAATTTTTGAAAAGATGTTCTTCTTCTGATTTCAAAAATATACCATGTCATACCCCTATCTTACACCGTTCTTTAGATATTAAATAAAAGTTTTGGTCAACATTTAATTAAAATTACAAATAATAGATAACGAATATAACAGAGATAACTTTACAATTATAAATAAATAATAACTTATAAAAGTTGTTCGAAGTGTCCACCATTATTTTCAATACATAATTGAAAACGTCTGATTATATTTTGAATTGCATCAGAAATGGCTTGATTGTTTACATTTAGATTATTTATTTCTAATTGAATTCGGTCTTTAATGACTTGAATACAGTCATTATTATTATTTATTATGTCTTTTAAAAACCCCCCAAAAAATGTGTTCATAGAGGATAGATCCGGACTGTTAGGAGGCCATAATATGGTTCCATTATTCCCTATCCACACTTGAAATACATTGTTCAAATGCTCTTTAACAGGTAGGACATTATGCGGAGCTGCCCCATCTTGCATCCAAATCATATCCTGAAGTTGGACGTCCAAAAAATTATCTACAAGAATATTTTCCACTTCAGGAAGAATCATTTCCAGAGGTAACTCCTGTTAAATTGAAATCATAAAATATGGATCCAACAATTTTGTTTCTGAAAATTCCACACCATACACTAAGGTTTTTCTTCCTGATTTTTTTATTGGTTTTATCAATCTTTTTCTATTCTCCTTGTTTTCACATGACCTACGATTTTTCCTATTAAAAACTCCAGCCGTAGAAAAGGACGATTCATCGGTCCATAATATTTCAGTCAAATAATCAGGATCTTCATCTAACTTTTGGAGCATTTGACGGCAAAACTCAAACCTTTTCCTTTTATAAGCCTCTGGCAAAACTTGTACGGGTAAAATTTTATATGGTTTGTAATTGTTAGTTTTCAACGTACATTGTATTTTAGAGTAACTCATATTCAAATGAGCTGCTGCATTATTTATACTACATTCCGAATTTTCTAAAAAATAATATAGTGTTTCAAAAAACTTCTCAAGAACACCTATAAGAGGGCTTACCTTCGAAATAAAGCAGTATATCTAATTGATCTTCGTTGTTTTCATGAACTAGTCGCCTTTTTCTATTAAAACCACCGATATTATTTACCTGTTGGTAAATACGTCCGTCTGAACGTATTGTCTGCGGGTGTTGGACGATTTGGATACAACTCCCTGTATGCTCTTTGCGCTGCACGTTTATCTTTGTTATTTTCTATATAGCAAGTGAATATTTGAATTTTTTCCCCTACACTGTAAACCATTTTGAATGTTTCAATAATGATGACATTTAATAAACATGACAGTTGTGATTTTCATAGCTTTCTTTGATAATATTGACTTTTCAATATTTATAGTATTATTTATCCTTTAATATCTTAAGAACGGTGTAAGACAGGGGTATGATATGGTATATTTTTGAAATCAGACAGAAACATCTTTTCAAAAATTCAATAATATATAGGGTGTCTCATTTAAAAAAACGAATACTTAATTTTTTTGTGTCCCCAAACCATGCACGCCACTGTACTTTTGTTAACGTTATAATAAAATTAGTTTATAACCACACAACTTTTATTTGAAAAATTCATTTGTTTATACAATAATAACTATGGTAGGGGCTGGGACATTTATAATGAATCACCCTGTACCAATTTTTTATTCACTTAAAAATCCCAATCTGTTGTTTTTTTACTTCAATGCCCATCTCAACCAATGGAGTTATTATACAGGGTGTCCCACGAGGTTTTGGTATATATCTCGAGAACTATTTAAACTACAATATTGAAATTTGGCAGTTATAAACCGTGGATAGTATTACACATTTCAAGCAATCAGCTACTTTGCTACAATCTCACATTTCGGGTCACGAGGTATCATTTTTAGAAATGTTAATGAGACAACCTGTATATTATTCCACTGCTCTAAAGATCTCTCTTATACTGATTCGGCGATACCTATTTTTTTTGTGTTAGGTATACTTTGGCAAGTTTATCTGAAACCGTGAAAGGAATGCAGTCGAAAACGTTCGACATTGCCACGTTTAACTATAAAAAAATAGAATAACTGATTATGTAGTGATAATAATTATAAATGGGTCTTTTTATTATTAACAATATTAAAAATATGATTAAACGTTAATTTTATAATGTACTTGTTTCCTTGGATTTATTCTATTAACATTATTTTCCAATTTATAAATATTAAAAGAGAACACTTTTCCAAATTTGTTATGGGATTCTTAAAGCTCTGGCAACGTTGTACGAAAACCATAATGACCACACCCTCCGATTACATAATTGGTGATTTTTATCGACCAGGTTACTTCTTATTGGAAAGCGCGTGCGTATGTTCTTCCCTCTCACTTCGTCAATTGACTGATATTGATTTATCCAGTGGTGTTCGTATTGTCAGTTACCTTTGTAATTTCAGTTTTACTTGGTAAAATAGGTACCGTACGCCATTTGTACGTTTGACAGATATACGCCATGTTTTTCCTCGCCTCTTACCGACGCCCCGTAGCTACAGATAAACTTGCCAAACTTTACTTAGAAACCACAAACTAATTTTTATTTGAGAAACAACAACTCATTTTGCTCAGCGAGTAACGTCACATCTGAATGTGTATTTTCAAGACAGATGAATTTGGAGGAATGGCACAATTCATTGGTCGGCTCGTTCACCAGATATAATCCCGTTAGATTCTTCTCTTTGGAGATATTTAAATGATTAGTTTATGTTACAGCTCCCAATGATGTAGATGATTTAAAAACAGAATCAGAGCAGCTTGCCAATCTGGTACACCAGAAAGTATTGAAGCAGCATGCACAAGAAATTCACTTAGTAGATTTAAATGCTGCATTAATGAAGGTGGAAATCAATTGAAGCATCAACTGTAGTAAGAGTGTTATTGTATTCCAATCCTTTTTGTTTTTTAGTTCTCATTGTTTTTCGAATAAAAAACTTTATAAAAATCATTTTGTCGTTCCGAAGTACCTAACACAAAAAAATAGGTATCGCCGAATTAGTGTAGGAGAGACCTCTAGAGCAGTGGAGCAATATACAGGTTGTCTCATTAACATTTCTAAAAATGATACCACGTGACCCGAAACGTGACATTGTAGCAAAGTAGCTGATTGCTTAAAATGTGTAATACTATCCACGGTTTATAACTGCCAAATTTCAATATTGTAGTTCAAATAGTTCTCGAGATATACGGGGTGGGGCAATCTTCTGACATCGGAGGATTACATTGTTGTGGTGAGAGATAGAACTTCACAGTTTTTTGTGAGCTAATACAGTTACTGAGGGCACATTTTGAAAATACTTTCGATTCTACAGGTTGTTTCAAAACCACGTAGCAGCACAAACTTACATTTTTTTAAATGGAACGTACTATCTTTTGTTTAAGAATCGAAAAGATCTCACCGAGAGCGTTACAAAAATCTAGCACTCTAATATATTATAAGGGTGTTTTACTATGAAATGGCCAATTATTAGCAAAAAAGACCTCCTCTTTAACACTCTGCAGAACAGTAAATTAAAATAAATCAACAGGTCTTTGTGTTCAAATGTCATACACACATCATTGGCTGTGCTCAGTATTGATTACTTTTGTCATCCGTGGCTTCTTTAATACAGGGTGAAACAAAACGCAAATCAAGCAATATTTCAAAATTTTTAAATGAATCACCCTATAAGTCTTTTTACAATTTGTTAGTACAACTAATAAACTTTCAAACGATGTAGATAACTAAGGGATTAGTTAATGAAAAATCGTAGATATTTTATGATAATGGTCAAAAACAAGTATTTTTCATACACAAATTGAATGGTATTAAATTTTTACATGCAACATCTTGTGAATTTTAACATTTCTAAGGCATAAATTCTAATCGTTATTTTGGATGCATCTACAATATCTAATCAATGAAATAAAATGTTTGCTAATACCGTAAGTAGGTACCTGGAATTACCAAAAATCTCATATTTATTCATGTTTCACTTTCAAGAATTTTTATTATAGGCTTGTTTGAGAATGGGCAAAACATAATCAAGCCATATTTTTGATTATATCAAGTGGGCTACTATCAACATAGTATCTACTAATAAATGTCAAAAAAATATTGCTGTATTCTTCGTTTGTGTTTAGGAAGTTGATTCAAACACAATAGTTAACTTGTGGTTCCAACAAGATGGAGCATCTGTATATCAGAAATTTTACCGACAGGTGGATAGGACGTGGTGGACCAATTTCGTGGCCTCCTCGATCTCCAGATCTCACACCGATGGATTTCTTTTTATGGGGATACATCAAGCAACTTGTGTATCAAACGTAACGCATTTTCCATAATAACTCCAGCTATGTTGGAAAGAGTAAGATCCTCGTTTTTGAAAAGAATTGTATGGAAGTAAATGATCGCCATTTTGAACACTTAGCATAAACTACTATACTTTTTATAGAATGTCGATGTTCATTTATGTAAATGTAAGTGTTCTTTTCATAATTGTTAGTTTTTCAAAAATAGAAAAAGCTGGAAAATGAATGACAAGCTTGCATTTTACATAACTGAAATATACTGTTTGTGGTGACTTGAGTAATTATTTCGTAAAGACTACAAACTGCTTTTATATTTATTAGTACCTACTATAATGACATTAGCCTACTTACAGTAAACAAAAGTATTTCTTCCAACATAATTCCTTCTTTCCTTCCTCTAATGGTAAGAGTAGAAGTCAAAGATATCTTAGATGCATCCAAAATTACGATTAGAATTTATGCCTTAGAAATGTTAAAATTCACAAGATGTTGCATGTAAAAATTTAATACCATTTTATTTGTGTATGTGAAATACTTGTTTTTGACCATTATCATAAAATATCTACGATTTTTCATTAACTAATGCCCTAAGTTTACTACATCGTTTGAAAGTTTATTAATTGTACTAACAAATTGTAAAAAGACTTATAGGGTGATTCATTTAAACATTTTGAGATATTGCTTGATTTGCGTTTTGTTTCACCCTGTATTGAAGAAGCCACAGATGAAAAAAGTAATTAATACTGAGCACAGCCAATGATGTGTGTATGACATTTGAACACAAAGACCTGTTGATTTATTTCAATTTACTGTTCTGCAGAGTGTTAAAGAGTAGGTCTTTTTTGCTAATAATTGGCCATATCTTTGTAAAACACCCTTATAATATATTAGAGTGCTATATTTTTGTAACGCTCTCGGTGAGATCTTTTCGATTCTTAAACAAAATATAGTACGTTCCATTAAAAAAATGTAAGTTTGTGCTGCTACGTAGTATTGGAACACCCTGTAGAATCGAAAGTATTTTCAAAATGTACTCCCAGTAACTGTAATAGCTCACACAAAACTATAAAGTTCTAACTATCACCACAACGATGTAATCCTCCGATGTCAGAAGATTGCCCCACCCTGTATACTGGCCAAATCCACGTGGGACACCCTGTATATTATTCATTATATTATCAGTATTTATTTTCGCCCATACCAATTCATAGTATGAAAAAACAAAGGCATACGTTCCTAGCAATCCCCATATTTCGATTTTGCTTTACATCGGATAAAACTCTGACTATTTACTTTTATATATTTACTTTTATAACCAACTTTCTCTTATCTCCCAATACTCAGGATTATCAGAAATCTTAGCGGAAACTCCTAGAAAATGACCTACAAACATTCATTGGCGCTTCTTTACAATTTACCCACCCTTTTTACTAATAAAATTTCAATTAAAAGATATAATTAACCATATTATAATCAAATATTTACCGCTATTTTCTCAGATTCACCATATAGTCCTATCCTATTACCAGTAAATTGAAGCTATTAATCTACTTATTCACTTGAAGCATTCAATACAATAATCACTTGTTAAGTAGATCATACGCCTGTATGCCATCTGAATGCGTCGAAATCAGATTAGGTGACATTGGTATGCACTACAACATGTAAATTAATCAACTAGCTGTCAGCATCTTGATATAGTAATCCAATAATTCTCTTGTTAATTGTGAAATAGCCATTGAGAATGTCATAATGAGCACATAGTTGAACCAATAATAGTTTTTAATAATTTAACACTGAGAAAACTTTAGTTTTATCGTACAAAAGAGTTCTGCAACCTCTCAAACTCAAGAATGGGTCAATAAGATCTTCAAATTCGATTAAATCAGTTGGTCTCCGCATTGATAGTGTCCTTCAATAGTTTGTACATGTTGACACTTTAGTGAAAAAATTATCCTTTGCTTGTTTTGTCATTAAATATGTGTCTTAACAGATTGTTTCTTGTCTTGCTTCAACAACTGACTACACTTTGTTCGCAAATTTGCTATGGTTTGCCTATCTTGGGGTTTTGTAGTTTGCACCTCTTCGAATCTATCTTCCATCACGTTCAATGCCAAGAGATTATTCAATCAGCTATCTTCAGAATTAAAAGTAACAAAGGCATATCTGCTAAAAAAACCTTATTAATTAGTGGCAGAACTCTATAATCTACCCTAGTAGACCGGTAGCCACGTATAGGATTCATTATTTTAAATGGAAACCATTTTCACTTCGTTGTGAAGAAAAAGTAGAATAGGGCTATTGCACGAGACTCAAACTTGCTAATCGACGCTACGAAAATTATTAACTACTAATGTAGCAAGATTTCGGATTTTTTTCCATAACTTCCTAGACCTTGCTTATCAACCCTTAAAATCTGAGGACAATCAATTTATCGCATCCTTTAAATTTAAAATATTTAGTCCAATAAATGAAGGCGAAAAATACCGTCAACATGGGCATCTTGGCCAGCAAGAAATTTTTTTTTCAATTTGCAGGTAATAGTGGGTACATTGAACCCCCAAAATGTCAGGTGTCTGAAATTTGTGGAAGGGTCGGAAAATGGCTCTAGAGATCCCGAAAATCCGTTTTCCGCCGATATCTCCCGAACTACGATCCCTAGAGAATTTTTAATCAGACAAAAAATTAAGAGCAATTGATTACTTACAAAAGTTGTCCCTACAATTTCTTTCGTTACACCAATATTTTTTGCAAAAATGGTGGTTGAAAAGTTCGCAGTTTTCTGAAACTTAAAAACTGACGCTTCTAGCCCAAAATCTGGGTTGCGCGACCCTGAAAATACACCAATTTCTATGTTTAGGCCTCCAGGCATCTATGGTAGATGGCGCCACCTTGCATTTTCGCAACCGCGAAATAATTAAGGCCATGAAAAGAAACATGAAAATGATCGATCTCTTACCCACTCTCGGGGTCAAAAAAGTTATCGCTTTCTTTAAAATTGAGACCCTGGCCTGCTTTTATTGGACAGACCAATCCTAGGAATGATTGTGTGCGAAAAGGATTGAAATTAGACGCTAAAATTGCGAAAGTAACTTTCCCATTCTTCATTACCGAATACCTCTTCCTACTCAAGCGATGAACTTCCACAGACGATACCTTCTCCAGGAACAAATTGTGGCTGTCTTTCCTGGTCTTGCTAACATTTATTAGGGTTTCTAGTCCTCGGGTAACCGTCTTCAGTCAGAGCTTGATCACAAATAAAACACACGAGCGTACTAGAATCCTCTGCAGGAATGAACAATATTTATCAAATCATTAGATGTCATTTCACCCACAACAATATTAATGATCTTAATTAAAAAAATGAAACCTCACCGTGTGCTCCAAAAAAAAAGAAGCTCAAGAATTTTCAATATTTCCCTGTGTTTTTTATCAATAAAAATTTCAAAATTTATTATTAAATAATAAAAATAAAATTAATAATGACTTGAATTTCACTTTTTACACTGGATTACTACTAATTTATTCTTGAAAAATCACGGAAGAGATAGTGTTTACATGTAAAATTATCAGTTGTTGACAAACAATGCAGCAGAAAGCATCCACGTGTACACGCACTATAGCAGACGCCGTCGACCACACTATAGATGGGTGGCGTGGCGGCGTGCGAGATTAAAATCAGGTATCCATTACAACAAATTTAGAGACAAATTTCTTTTCAATGCATCAAATAAAATACTTGATACACATATCAAAGGAAAGTTCAGAATGTGACCTTTCATTGGGTATGGTGCTTGACCGGGAAGAATTTTACTGTAAAGAGAAAAAACTGCTCAAACAAACTCAGAAGAATAGCTGTCTTCCCTCAGAAAACTGGAAATTTCACCGATTTTTCTGAAAACCCAGGGGTCTGGGCCAAAAAAAATTATACCATCGGCAAGAGGATATTCTAACCTTTCTCCCAATATCAATTATAAGCGGGTTTGACAGTTCATCATCGAGAAATTCCCGATAAACCAGAGCGCTCGGGAAAACTCTAGAAATCCACAAAAATCGCCTCTTGGAAACACATTATTCAAAAAAATACGGGCGAATTATTGGTAGCATTGTTTCGGAATAAATAAAGTACCCCCAAACAACCATTATCCAATAGGATTGGCTGAAATAACTATTAATAAAAATAATATGAATAAATCCATGGAAGCATTAAAAAATCAAGCAAAGACGAATTTTGGCCTGGTTTCCCAATGACCCAGGAGCACGAATTGAGCGGATGAAAAAACGCTTTAGTAGCCACAGATCCCTTCTTCCACCCGCACTTTGATTCATTAAAAAATATTGATTTTCACGCGAGTTATTGAAAAATTAGTAATTTACTTGGGGACGTCATGCCCTCAGAGCGTGCTCTCTATAAGCCGGCCTGGAGCTCAATTTTGGGTCGGCGTTCGGGCCATTTATCTCGAAAACTATCTAATTTTTCGAAAAAATGCTGAGGATCATTTTTGTGGGCAAGCAACTGCTCTTCATTTTTTGTCTGAACAAAAATTCTCCAGTGGTCAAATCTCGGCAGATATTGCGAGAAAACGGATTTTCTGGAATTTCAGAGCCATTTTCCCACCCTTCCACAATGGTCAGGTACCTGACATTTTGGGAATTGAAAGTGCCTACCATAACCTGCAAATTAAAAAAAAATTGCTCTTGCTGGACCAGTTTCCCATGTTGACACCTTCGTTTGCTGAACTAATTATTGTTTGTCTATACCTTGTTTTGAAACTAGGAGGAGCATTTTTAGAAACCCCACTTACACCACTAAAAGCTACTAGATTGAGAGGGTGTTCCGAAAGGGTAGTCTTCAGACTTTTCGAACTAATTTACAATTATGTGACATATGTATTATATTGTTCGCAGGTGTCGTGTCCAATGAGGGATCAATGCAAGTCTACAATTTGAATTATCATTGGCCACAGGCTTGGCAAAAGTTGTAACCAAATGTCACATTATTGTGAACAAAATGTAAGGTTATCATAATTTAGTCATGTCAAATTGGATGATATAAATATGTACAAAAAATCTACTGTATGTTTAAATTATTCTCTATTCACATTTGACCACGAACTAGAAGTCAACAGAAGTTTTGATATCGAAAAATACCATAATAATGTACTGTAATGTGAGTAAAACTTGATGTAGAAATATTAACAATAATAAAATTTTACTTGGAAATTTTATATTATTAACAGGTAAAAACAAGCATAGATTTTGTTTATCAAACTGAATAAATAATTAAAACAGCACTTAGCTCAGTTGGAATATAATACTCAGTTAAAAATAAAACAACAAACGTGGAAAATATGTACCTAATAAAGATTGAGGATATAATATTTACATATAAACACAAAACTTACAAATATCGTTGTCAGTTATATCGAAAAAGCTGGTGTAAAACGAGCGGCAATTTAATCAATCACTATACCTCATTTAAAAACCAGGAGGAGTGATTTGAATTTAAGTTGGCAATTCTGTAGACCTCTGATTGGTCAGATTCAGCCCAGTTTCACACAACTCTTTTTAATATTGACATCAGCTGATAGTTTTAATTTTTGATAGTTCTGACAGATAAATAAATAAATATTGGATGAAAAACCAAAAATATTCTCAAGCAGTGGGTACATTATTACTTTACATTTTTTTTAAAGTAGTAAAGTCGGCTTAGCGAGTATTAAGGGAATACTGGAGTAGAGAAACATCATATAGTGCAGAAAATATTGGTGGAATACCAGGACTTTTGAAAAATTGTGATGAGCGAATAAAAAATGTCGTTCGAAGAACAAAAATGTTATCTGTGATGAACAAAATTTTGCAAGCTCCAAAGAAACGTTAAGACTTTCTTGAAACAAATTAAATTTATCTGTGTCACCTTTTGACGAGTCAAATGTAGCTACTATTTATTTGTTATATACATGTTTGGGAAAAAATCGTCAAAGTTCATCGGAAGAAAATGCCATGGAAGATATAAAACAATATAGAAAAGAATGGGTTTGGTAGAAAATACATTATTGGTTTTTGAAGTTAAAAAGAAGGAAGAAGGTATCTCAGAAGCATTTGAAAAGTGGTTTATTACACTTAATCCGGCAACATAAAGATAACTGTTGGAAATGTTCAAATTAATCCTGCATATTGCTCTACAATGCTATTAATTTTGTAGTATTGTTATTGCCAGAACATATTATCAATTGTCATATTCTTTTCAATTTAATTGTAATACATATAATTAAAGTAACTTGACTATCTGTAATTCTCCACCATCAACAATGGCCATAATTTGTTTGTTGTCGATGTGAATCTGAATCTTCTTATGTTTGAATAAGAAACGAAACAGGTAAAAGACTTACATTTTGTTTAATGCGTAGGTACATCTGAAAAATATACTGCAGATCAGAGGAGAAATCGACTTATGACTAATGTCTTTGCTATCAAGGCATATTTAATATATTTGGAACACGACTGTTGACTACGGTTTCGGAACACACCCTTTAGTAACTAATCTGGTAACTTTTAGTGGTGTGAGTGAGGCTTTTCAAATTACTACTCCTGGTTTTTAAATGAACTATAGGCTGCAGAAATGCCAACTTAAATTCAAATCGCTCCTCTTAGTTTAAAAACAAGGTGTAGTTGTCGAATATTTTCGTAGTGTAAGATAGTGACAAGAATTTTGAAAGCCTTCATTATTTTTGATAACATATTTTTGAAACATTGAATGGAAGATATAAAAATATTGAAATTTTCTTATATTCAAATGATGTAAGGAAGTTCACGAAACAATGTGAGAGTTCAAATAATCAGCATAATGTTTTGGGTACAACTATCTAAGGAAAAATTTGCACATTAATACAACAGATAAGAAATATTATGAAAAGACCTATAATAATCAAAAATATTACTCATGTCCTAACAAATAACGTTAATAATAATAAATTAATGTTCATTTAAAAATCAGGAGAAGTAATTTGAAAAGCCTTACTCACACCACTAAAAGTTACCAGATTAGTTACTAAAGGGTGTGTTCTGAAAACGTAGTCAACAGTCGTGTTCCAAATATATTAAATATGCCTTGATAGCAAAGACATTAGTCATAAGTCGATTTCTCCTCTGATCTGCAGTATATTTTTAAGATGTACCTACGCATTAAACAAAATGTAAGACTTTTTCCTGTTTTGTTTCTTATTCAAACATCAGAAGATTCAGATTCACATCGACAACAAACAAATTATGGTCATTGTTGATGGTGGAGAATTACAGATAGTCAAGTTACTTTAATTATATTTATTACAATTAAATTGAGAAGAATATGACAATTGATAATATGTTCTTGCAATAACAATACTACAAAATTGATAGCATTGTAGAGCAATATGCAGTATGAATTTAAACATTACCAACAGTTATCTTTGTGTAATAAACCACTTTTCAAATACTTCTGAGATACCTTCTTCCTTCTTTTTAACTTCAAAAACCAATAATGTATTTTCTACCAAACCCATTCTTTTCTATATTGTTTTATATCTTCCATGGCATGTTTTTCCGATGAACTTTGACGATTTCTTCCCAAATATGTACCTATATAACAAATAAATAGTACCTACATTTGACACGTCAAAAGGTGACACAGATAAATTTAATTTGTTCCAATAAAGTCTGAACGTTTCTTTGAAGCTTGCAAAATTTTGTCCAGCACAGATAACATTTTTGTTCTTCGAACGACATTTTTTATTCACTCATCACAATTTTTCAAAAGTCCTGGTATTCCACCAATATTTTCTGCACTATATAATGTTCCTCTACTTCAGTATTCCTTTAATACTCGCTAAGCCGACTTTACTACTTAAAAAAAAAATGTAAAGTAAAATAATGTACCCACTGCTTCAGAATATTTTTGGTTTTTCATCCAATATTTATTTATTCATCTGTCAGAACTATCAAAAATGAAAACTAACAGCTGATGTAAATATTAAAAAGTGTTGTGTGAAACTGAGCTGAATCTGACCAATCAGAGATCTACAGAATTGCCAACTTAAATTTAAATCACTCCTCCTGGTTTTTAAATGAGGTATAATCATCAAAAGCAAAAAATTTGCCCTATATTTTATTTGTTCAGCATTTTTGTTATCGAAAATTTCGGTTTTTTGTCAAATTTTCAGATTTTCTTCATTACATTCCTTCACGACTTGTGCTCACATTTTAACAGATCCCAATTATTAAAAGTTGATAAATGAGAGACTGTTCAATAATGAAAATAATATCATAATCATAATATCATTGAATAGATGTGGAGCATAATTGAAAATAAACTGAATATTATAAGATTAATACAACCTTGCTATCTTCCAAGACATAGGTATAGTATGTTGAAAATCATCGGCTATTTATTGAGACAATTAATAACACAGCTCTACAAAAAGAAGCTTCTTTTCTGTTGCCCTGGATATCATCGCGAATTTTAACGTTTTCAAGTGCCCAGATTACGAATATATCCATGAAAGTTTTCAATGTGCTATCAAGGTCAATGGGATTGTCACATAATAGCAGATTACTACTTGTCTTTGAAAAGAGATTGTCCCCTGAAAAATTATAAAAGAAAAGCTCATGAAAGGCGCTTTATGAAAATATTAAATATATTTTCCTCTTTTCTTTCTTCGATGTATCCTAATTTCTTGAAACATAACTGTCATTATAAGTACAGGGTGATTCATTAAGAATGTCCAATCTCTGAACTGTAGATTCTAGTCCTCAAAATATGATGATTCTGCTCAACATGCCTCGTGCAAATATTGCTAGTTTCCGAGATACGGGGTGTTCAAAGTTTAAATCTTTACGAAATCTTTACAACCGCTTAGGTGAAACGGGCGGGATCGCCGAGTTGTACCACAAGATATCAGGTAGGTATAATCCTACCGTCGAGTTGTACCACCGAATTTCCTGGGAGGATTAGCGATTTAAAAATAAAGTCTAATAACTAATGACCTTAACGATTTTATATAAATTAGGTTTAATATCAAAACATCCATATATAACAATTTCTACATAGAAAAATAAAGATGAGGTCTTTCTCACTAATGTTTAAGATCAAAATATCCATATTATTATGTAAGTGAATAAAAACAAATATGCGCCTAAATACAATTTATTATTAGTGGTATTCCCTCAATAAATACGGCTTATGTGTAATTTCGTAATGATCCACCTCGATGGTCAGTATAATCCCCAATAAAGGCGGAAATGAATTAACTCAGGTAGTCGTGGTACAACTCGGTAGTCCCCGAAACGGGGTCTTTACGCTCTAAAACTGAGCACGGTGCTACAAAAAAAATCACTGCCGATGAAGAAGATGAAATTTCAATTTGTGTTTTGGAGAATCCAGATATCAGTACTCGCTGATTAAGTCTGCAAACAGGTATAAGCCAATCCTCTATTTTAAGAATACTGAAAAGGGAAAAATTGCATCCATATTATTACACTCCTGTTCAAAATTTATTACCTCAAGATTTACCCAAGCGTCTACAATTTGCCCATTTTTTGCAGGATAAACAAAATGTTCACCCAGATTTTCTGGATACAATTCTTTTTACTGATGGGGCAAGATTTACCAGACGAGGAATATTTAATTATAAAAATAATCATTTGTGGGATTCTGAAAATCCACATGCTATGCGGGAAACACATTTTCAGCAAGAGTTTAAAGTTAACATTTGGTGTGGTGTAATATGTTGGTATTTAATAGGTCCTTTTGAACTGCCAACCAATTTAAATAAACCTCTTTATTTAGATTTTTTTAAAGATTTACACGAATTACTAGAGGATATACCTCCCGCTTTAAGACAAAATATGTGGCTTTTGCACGACGGAGCACCACCACATTATTATTTACAAGTTCGTCAATACTTAAACGAACAGTTTCCGCATCGATGGATTGGTCGTGGAAGTGAATTTGCTTGGCCACCAAGAGGCATTGATTTCAATCCTTTGGATTATTCAATTTGATCGCATATAAAGGCATTAGTTTACAAAGAAAAAATTACTTCTCTTCCACAACTGCGACGGAAAATAGAAGAAGCCGCGAATGTAATTAAAAATAATAGACAAGGATTATTTGATATTAAGAGATCTTTACGAAAGCGGATCATAAAGTATACCTATTGAAGTAAATGTTGGGCATTTTGAGCATTTGCTTAGATGTTTTTTATTTTTGTTTACAAATTTGTTATTGTTACATATTTAAGGAATAATAAAATTTTTTATGAAAAAAATAAAACTCATTGAACTTTTTAGAAGAAAATAACTCGATAACCGATTGATTCAATTAACACAAACAAGTGTAACTAGCGCCCTCGATTAGCAATGTTAAATTAGAATGCAAATTATGATTCCTCATGCCTTAAAACGTAAAATTGCCAATTTTAAAAGAGAAATGGTCAAAACATAAAAAATTATTGCGAAAATCAAAATTTAAATTTAAACTTTGAACACCCCGTATCTCGGAAACTAGCAATATTTGCACGAGGCATGTTGAGCAGAATCATCATATTTTGAGGTCTAGAATCTACAGTTCAGAAATTGGACATTTTTAATGAATCACCCTGTATATATGTTATTTTGTTCCTCGTTTTTTTGATTTTTGTAATCTTAAATGAAAATGAAGTTTAAAAAAAAATCAGAGCAAACCTTTCAAAATCATTGATAGTTTCATGAATTGTGGGCATAAATAGACCCAAAATCATTTTCATATCTAGTGCAACAAAACCATTGTAGACCAGTGTAATTGATCTATTTTGTTTTTTTACTTAGCTTGAAAAATTGGCTCATACAATGAATGAAGTCAAAAATCTTCACTGATTTCAATAAATATTGAGAACATCTCAGATTGACGGTAGGTTAAAGACGAAAATCCAAAATTTTCAATTTAAAAAAAAATCAGTATTCATGTCAATTCATTCATAGCGTAAATCTCATCTCCGCTCCAAAATGTGCGCTCAAAAAGATGAATGAAAATATCACAAATTTCTCTTTAAAACCATCTATTATTTCATCTCGAATACCTTTAAGCATATATTCTTCCAAACTACATAGATAGTAGAAGATTTTCATTGAAAAATCTCACCTTTTTCAATGAGATTCAAATCAGATTTCCCCAAAGCGTTAGAGTTCGAAATACTAACTGACAGTCACAAACAGAACATCTATAGACAAAAACACTTTATCAACATTTCCAATTAAGTTTATCCAACTAACACTAAGCATAACAGATGAGATAAAGATACACTTGCACTAAGAGTTTTGGGATAGCGCCTGTAGCGTCGGGACGCCAGGCATCGCGTTCGACAAGCGGCCGAATACTGCAGCAGAGTTCGCCGGGACGCCGCTCCAGCGCCCCCGTGCGGAATTTTAGGATGTTCCTCATACTTTTTTTCTCATAGTGGTGAGTTGCTGGAGGATGAAAATTAATTGTTTTTATTTATTTTTTCATTACCCAGCTTCTTCTCTACATAGAAGGTCAAGTACGACAAGGAGAACATTAATATTTGAATCTTCTCAATGCTGCTATAATAGTTTTTGAAACTTTACATAATTTCGTGTTTCATGTTTTAATAAATTTTGATTAAAATATGTTCAAAATACACTCTCTAATTTGGGTAACGTTTGTTCATAGTCACAGGGTTGTCTCAATATTTTTTAAATACATATAACTGTCAAAATATTTTGTGTGAGAATTTGGTCGAAAAACTAATTATAGAAAATATATTTCACTTGATAAAATGCATTCTTCACATTTTTTTGTTATAATTAAAAGTAAAAATAAATATCTTCTGTATGTTCCTTGTGGTATATTATTCATTCTTTTTTTAATTTCTTGGGGAATTAAACCACAATATTTTTCTTTATTCTTTATTTCAACGTTTCGGTAGCGTTCTAGCTACCGTTGTCAAGAAAAAATAAGTAGAAATTAATTTTTATCCCTAACTGACACAACAGAAAAAATTTCGTTGAAATAAAGAATTTAAAAATATATATAATCATACACCCTTTTACCGTTAGGTGTCGGGTTCACATTTAATTTCAATTTTCATATATAAACGTTTTCCATGCTCTTCTGTCTTTTGCTAATATAGCTGCTTCTTTCCATGTCTTCCCTCTTTGTTGTATTATGTTACCCACCTCTTTATTCCATGTTTGCCTGGGTCTTCCCCTTTGTCTTTTTAGCTGTGTTTTTGCTTCGTATATTCTTCTTACTTGTCTGCTATTACTCATTCGTTGTATATGTCCCCACCAGCTCAATTGTCGTTGTTCAATAAATTTCAAGATTGGTTCAACCCCCAATTCTTCTCTTATACTTGTATTCCGAACTCTGTCCCTCCTTGTTACTCCTATTATTCGTCTCAGGTACTTCGTCTCAGCGGATTGGATTTTACTTTTTTGTGAGTTTGACAGAGTCCATGATTCACATCCATATGTTAGTATAGGTCTATATATGGTATTAAAAACTTTAAATTTCGTTTGTTTAGAGATTTCTTTTTTATTGGTAAATTTTTGGTTCATTGCATAATATAGGTAATTTTATTGTTCTATCTATTCTCTCATTTATTTAAATATCTTGTTTTCCATTTTGTGCTAAAGTTACTTCTAAGTATTCAAATTCGTTCACTTGTTCTATTTGAATATTGTCTATTTTGATTTTAGTTTCAATATTTTGATCACCTATTATCAATATTTTGGTTTTATTTATATTTATTCTCATTCCTTCTTCTTCCAGTGCTTGTTTCCATATATTTAAGTTTTCTTGTAGTTGTTTCTCATTTCCTGCCACTAATACCACATCATCAGCAAAGACTCCTTCAGATATTACCGCTCTTTCTAAATTTTTATAGCCCGCAAACATGGCTTTGGTTTTTCTTTCACATTTCTTTATTATAGTATCCATGTGTACATTAAATAGGATTGGACTTAGTCCTCCACCTTGTCTTAATCCCGTCTCTGTTTTGAATCCATCTGATTTTTTATTACATAGTTAGTATTTGTTTTATATATATCTTGGATAACTCTTATTATTTTGCTATCTATGCATCTTTCTTTCAGGCCTCTCCATACTTTTGTTCTAGGGATTGTGTCGAATGCTTTTTCCAGATCTACGAAAGCTAGATATATATTTTTATTTTGTGGTTGTCTTCTTTCAATTATTTGGTTGATTGTGAAAATATGATCTTGAGTGCTTCTCCCAGGTCTAAATCCACTCTGTGGTTCCGACAATTGTGTTTCTAGTATTGGTTTTAACCTGTTATTTATTATTTGTTCATAAATCTTTACTATAGTGTTCAGCAATGTTATTCCTCTGTAATTACTGCAGTTCTTTCTGTCTTCTTTCTTGTGTATAGGTGTTATTAATGCTGTCCCCCATTCTTCCGGTATTTTTTCGTTATGCCAAGCTTCATTTTATTTTATTAAATAAAAAATAAAAAAAAATAAAGAATTTAAAAATATTGTGGTTTAATTCCCCAAGAAATTAAAAAAAATAAAAATAAATAGTTTTGGTAACTACTTAATTAAAATGAGATACAGAGCGCTGCCAAATTATGGAACAAAATAATTACTTTGCAAATATTTCAAAATTTGGAGTTTCAAATGCAGATTTTTTTTAATAATATGCAAACATAACACCAATTTTGAAGTGGTAGAAAACTGTTAACCGTTTGGGGCTGCTCAGTTTGAATAGACATAAAGCATCCTTTTAATTATTATGAATTTAAGAAAAACATATTAATAATAGGCAAAATATTGCTACAAATATTTAATTTCAAACGGGCTTTAAGTTAAGGTCGCTTGTTTTTTGTGAATAATCAAGGTATATCATCCTTTTATCTAAATTATATCTCATAAGTATAGTTGTACTTTTTTTTTAAACAATAAAGATTAATTGATCCTTTCCACTAAATTAAAATACAAGTGGATGTATTCGAACAAATAAGAAAACATTGCTCCTGGAGATAGATGGATTAGTATCTCTTGCTTTCCTTTAATTAAAAATAGTGCGAAGAGAGCAACAGTTTCAATCGCGTAATGAAATTTAATTTTCAATTGGTTTTCTGTCTAAAGAAGAAGTAATTGAGATAAGGAGAAGGATGGGTGGTATCTATGAATTAATTGGTTAGAATATTGGAATTGTTAACGAAAAGATGAAAGAGCAAGAAAATCTGATTGTGATTTTATTATCCAGAAACTCTTATCAGTATCATTTTCTTGACAGGTTTAACATCAACTTCAAAAACTTATGACTACTAGAGAGATGGAATTATTTATAGTGATATTCCAAAAAGATTGAAAGCTAGAGATCCAATAATTAGTGAATTGTGTCACAAGAGCAGAAATGAGTTTTAGCAGCCCAAGAAGAGCAAGCGTAACTGATAGTTAACAAAAAGAATGGTGAGTTAGTTTTTTTTTTCATTAGCATAACGTGCCTCGACAGCGCTGGTCATTGGCACAGAAAAAATAGATTCAAATATTCACATATAATAATTATTACACATTTTAAATTAGATTTTATGGTATAGATTAGTAGCTTTCAGGAACTGTAAAACTTTCTTGATTTCGGTAGGGCAGTGAAGCATTTCCTTGAGGTTAGGCCTTAGATAGAATTGTTGATATGTAGCAGAAAATTGTTTGCAGTCCGTCGGTATGTGCTTAACGGTCACAATATCATCACAGCTATGGCAAACGGGACGATTTCCTGACGACATCAGATATCCGTGTGTGAGTTTGTTATGACTGATTCGGATTCTTCTGATTATAGTAGCCTCTCTCCGGGTTAAGAAGTTGAGGAAGAAAGGAGAAGTGGATGGATGGATATCATGAAGTGCTGTCGTACTATTGCGCCAAAGGTGTCGCCTAAAATCTTGTGTAACGTTTTTGAAGTGGATCTTTAGGTCGGTTGCGAGCTGGACAATGTGTGTTGGGTTGTTATTAGTAGTAGCTTCTTTCGCGTGGCGGTCCGCAGTTTAGTTACCATCAATTACGATGTGAGATGGAAGCCGGATAAGAGAGACTGTTATACAAGTTGGCAGAAGCAAACGTGAGGTGGGCGTGTTCATGTCGCTGTAGTTGTATTTTTGTAGTAAAAATTCGATATTTTGAATCGATAACCAAATATCTCAACTGTTAAGAGATATGTAAACAAAGTTAATCTTGAAAAATGTAACTCTAAATATTAATAAAAAAATTTATATTGGACCAAAACTAAAACTACCGTTTGCCCTAAATGTCTATATTTTCAAATTACATGACTGTATTAATATCATGAAAAAGAAGGGTCAAGTTTCTATGGAAAGCAAAAAAATATGAACTGGTTATAGTCCAGTGTTGCCGATGCAAAAATGAAAATTACCCGAACTTACTATTCAAATTATCAGAATTTGTCAAAATTACCAAAAGGACACATTGGTTATCTATAAATAAAGTCTTCGACCCCAGTCAATATGGAAAATCCCCAAAAAAAATAGCCATTTTATATATCCCTTCTACAAAATATTCGAAAAACTATTGGATTCAAATTAGTGAAATTGTCTTGCATTGACAACACTGATACAGAATGAATAAAATGATGTATGTTGATGAAATCACTCGGTCATATTATTTCGATTATATTTAACAATTACCAATGGACAATCGTTAACATTGACTCTTGATTGGCTGCTTGCGATGGCCTCATTTTAGTTCGCATATTTTCCGGGGCTCATGTTCGTTTCTGACAACTGTATCTTGAGCAACGAGAGTTTAATAGATGTCCTGTATATGTTCGGGACAATTGGGTGGTCAGTGAAGATTGACTTGATTGACTGAATGGAGGAATGGAAGTCAGTGCATATTTCAATATTTTTGTGGGATAGGAAGATGCTTTTGACAGCTTGAAAAATGATTTAAAGCTCGCCTGTGTGAACGCTACACATTGAAGGTAGAGTGAAGGAGCTTATGAGTTCATGGTTCGTGTAAACTGCACAACCAACACCGGAATCAGTTTTGGAAGCATATGTGGAGAGTATTTAGTTATAAGGTTTTTTTGCAGTAGTTCTAGGAATGCTTTCTTTATAAGTGCAGTGGGAGATTCATATTTATTATAAATGGTTAGCTTTGTTCGAAACGCATTAGGAAATTATTTTGTCATCCCTTTTTTTATTTATTTTGTAAAAACAAACCACAATCTTATATATTTTATTTTTTATTTAAACGTTTCTGTAGCGTTTCAGCTATCAAGGAGAATTGAATGTTTATAAAAATCTGACACTGACGGAAAATTCGACAATTAGACATTGGCTTTTAAATGCATGACAATGAATTGTTAAATTACACAGTGCTTCTTGTATTGTCCTCAATTCTAAGCAAAATCTATCACACTATCAAATACTGCGAAGTATTTCTGTGTATTTATATCGGATTTGTATTGCTGCTGAATAAAAATTATCTCAATAGCAGCTGGCTAAAACTAATGATTAATTTCCCAAGAGTGTATCCGTACTAGATATACGAACACGGAAATAGTTTTAGTATAATTAAGGATGCAGAAATACACAACTCCAGTGAGAATTCGTACATATTCCAAATTCCAATTATCCGCACCTGTTTCAATCACATTAATCGTAGTAAATAAAATTTTCCATTGCACCCGTATCCATTAAATTCATCAGTCTTGGTTGTGAATTAGACAATCTTCGACTAGTATCAGTGTCTTATGTGAATCAAGGATAATTTCTACCTAGTGTCCTGAAGCATACAATAATCCCAATATATAAAATTGATAAATTGATATAAAGACAAATAATTATTTGTATGCATAGGCCGCGAACTCACAGTTGCATAGTATATGCTGAGCTGTTTCGGTATCCTTTTTGCATCTTCTGCATGTAAGGTCTCCGTTATATCCCCTATTTTGTTTAGGTGCTCCTTTGTGGGAAAGTGTCCCGTAAGTAGCCCCGTTATGGTGCGTAGTTTGTTCCTGCTCATTGAAAGCAGTTCTTTCGCTACTTTTTCTGATGGTTCTTTTATGTATTTGCCTGGGCGTATTCTTCCAGTGTTTATTGTGTTGTTCTTCCACCCACGCTTTCAACCATGACCTCGTTAAGCATCAGGGGATGCCCATAGCAGGTTCGGGTCCGTTCATCAGAGTTGACGATCCTACTCTTGCGAGCTCGTCGGCTTTTTCATTGCCTGCGATTCCTTTGTGACCTGGGACCCACTCCAGTGTTACACTGTTCCGAGTCGCCAGTCTTCTAAGTTCTTCGCCGCATTCCCATACTAGCCGAGATGTCACTGTCACAGGGCAGCTTGACTGTCACTGTAGATCCTGATCTGCCTGTTGTTGTAGGCTCTCATATTATTTACCATTGCACATGCAAGTATTGCATAGACCTCTGCTTGAAATAAAGAGGCGTATTTTCCTAGCGAGACGATTCCTTCATGTTTGCTCGTCTTGCTGTATATGCCCGCTCCGGTGCCGAACTCATTTTTTGATCCGTCTGTATACCAGATCAGTACATTCACTCTACTAAGTGGTGGTGCGTTCTCTTCCTCAAGCTCCTTTCGATGTTTCATGACAATCTGGAAGTTCTTGCGATGGATATATCTGGTGGTCATGTGGTCTGTTGGCATTTTGAAAATGTCATCATCCACATGCCTCATCTCTGTGTGTCCTTTCTCATGTGCCACGTTATCAAGCTAGATAATTGTGAATAAATATTGCTCTGCGATCAACAGCAGTTCGATTTATTTAACAATGTCACCGTGTGCTATGGAAACGACATGTTTTTATTATTTAAAATATTTTAACAGTTCTTGACATAACGCAAAATGTCTGATACTGATAGCGATATTTCAGTACCTTCTACGCCTCCTGAACTCAAGAGCAAGGATATATAGAAGACTTTATCGAAAATAAGAAGCAAATTTCCAACTCAATTTCTGACGATAGAGTATCTGGTTCGAATGTAGGCAATAACCATTATTCAGAAACACTAGATGTAGTTGCTTCAACTTCTGCAGTAAATATAAGTAATAATACAAACTACAATTAATGTTAATATTCATTCTAAATAATATAAGTACTTATCTACTTGTTGGTATTCAATAAAAAATAATCCTTGTCTTTGTAGTATTTTAGAAATGTTGGAGGTGATATTCAAATTTGGAAGTGTCGGTTGGCTTCGCAGCAGTTGCTATGGGTAACAGCAGCGAAATTAAATTTCGCGGACTGTTGCGAGAACGCAAAATAGTGACTTCGCGTGCAATTGCACGAAAATGTATGTATTTAAGTTGATACAGTTGAAAATTGAATAGATAAGGCTTTCACTTGATGTAGAACCATACTAAATGATGAAATGAAACAATTTAATTTGTTAAAATCTACATCATATTCAAAGTTAAAGTTGTGATGCGTTTCGCTAACACAGTTTGAGAAAGCTACTTTGTTAGCGAAGCGCGTCACAACTTTAAGTTTAATATAATGTAGATTTTAACAAATTAAGTTTTTTTTATTCCATCACTTAATACAGTTGAACCCAAACGATGAAATAAAACAATTCAATTTGTTCAAACCTTCATTATAGTATGATACAGTTCCATTAAATACTGACAATTACAACAAAGAACTAAAAATATCATAAAACAAACAGCAGTTAATGATAATAACAATTCAAATTTAATAGACAATATCATAAATAAAAAGATAGTAATGCCCAATTTCACCAACTATTTCCTAAAGTTAGGTAATACCTTAATCAGATTTTGGAATTGCTTAGTGAAATTTTCGTTTGACCACGCGCTAAGAATTACTTGAGAGTGACAATATTGGGAATTTTTTATCATGTTTAGGCGTGAAACGTAAATTTCATTTTGTCATTCCAAAATCTGATTTAGGTATTACCTAACTTTAGGAAATGGTTGGTGAAATCGGACATTAGACATACTTATCCAAAACAATAATTATTTCCTTCTGATAAAAACAAAAATTAATCAGTTTAAAAGCTCAACATACTTTGGAATACCATCCTTAGAAATTAAAAAGGTAGAACGTGTCGCGGGACACACGGTAGGAACTTTAGTTCCTTTTAAGCAAAAATTATGTAATACATCTGACGTTATAAATAAACAATTTGCATATTCATCGGTGGTCGAGTAGTAAGCAAACAAGACTATCACGCGGTAGACCCGGGTTCGATTCCCCGTAAAGAACTTTTTTCTTATTGGTAATTTTATTTTCAAATGATTATTCTGCTTGATATTAATAACGACAACAGGTAGATGTTTGAAATATTTAGCAGAATATTTATTATTATAGATAATGGTACGTTACCGACTGGCAACATCTACTTACAACAGCATCGTATATTTAAAAAGGGAAACCGTAGCATTATACAAATTGGACATTCAAGAACTGTACGCTTACCACAAAAAAATTAGTGGAAACATAAAATTGAATTGTTAAATTTTCAATTTGAAGTTATATTACAGTTTATAAAAAAATTTATTTTCTAGATTTTTTCTTAAGTGGGTCGTAGAAAAAATATGCTGTTCGACTCGTGTGGATTGTCCATATCGCACTTGAACGATTGAGCACTCTGCCTACGGCGTCGTGCTCAAACTTCGTCCTCGTGCGATATGGCCATCATATCCACACTAGTTTCACAAACTACTATTTCTATCAAAATATACCCTTTTACATTTAAAAACAACCAGCCAAATGTCAAATCAATGTATCCATCCATTTTAAAGTTATCGAATTGAAACATTCAAGTTTTCAAAATTTCAACACCCTGTATTTCGAAAAGTAAATGTGCTCGACCCCTCAATCCTCATATCATTTTGTCCAATTTCACGAGAGGAATCTACATGCAAACGTTTTAATTACCCTTAACGTTCGAGATGCTTATACCATTTTTTGCGCGATCGTATTGAAATGAATTCCGAATAAAATAATTGTAATTTCTTCGAAATGAACGAAATGTCGAAAGTAACATTTATTCTTCTCGATCAGTTTCAAATATATTTTGCATTTTGGTGAAATTGTTTTTGTACTATTTATTACTTTTCGACGTCTGAACGGTAAGTAAATCACTTACCGACGTGTTAAACCTTGAAACCAGTAAACACAACCTACCGTCCTGACAACCGATGCTGTAAATAAACAAAAAAGATCAATCGCGCAAAAAATCATGGAAATAATACTAAAAATGTATCCGAACAAATTCAAGTAGATCACCAGCACTGCGAATACCAGCTTTGCATAGAATTTTAATATATCATCGGTGGTTCAGTGGTAGAATGCTCGCCTTCCACGCGGGCGGCCCGTGTTCGATTACCGGCCGAAGCATATGAATCGCTGCTTCGTAAGAGAGAGAGAGAGACTCAGGAGAGAGCACACGCACGCAAGCATGGCACATAACGAAGCAACGTAACATAACGTAACGTAACGGTCAGATCTTTTGCGACGCGACCCCTGGTCGCTCAAACATAACCTGACGTGAAGAACTAAAGTTCCAATAATTTTTAGAAACTTCAGACTTGAATATTTGCTTCAAAACCGATTACAATTTATCCAAATACATTCAAAACAACAAATCTAAATCTTCAAATTAAATAAATCAGGAGTTTATGAATTAAAATGTGGTGATGACAGCTGTGGTGAAATTCATATAGGTAGAACTTTTGGGAATTTTAAAACTAGAATAATTTAAGAAAACAAACGTATCTATGATAACCAAAAATCCGATTCCAACTACAAAAATCATTCATTAGCAAACTAACCCACTTTCGATAATCTTGCATATAGAGCCTATATCCCCCAAAAAATATAATGGAGTATTAAACAAATTAATTTGTTTGATTTCATCGTTTTGTATGTATCTTGAACAAGTAAAAGCCTCATATATTCAACAGTTACACAAATTTAAAAATTACTTGTAAAAGAGTAGATCGTTCACTAAGAACAAACATCTACGTCTCGGGCTATATACCCTGAGACACAGGGCCGGATCTACCGCCCCGGATGCCCCCGACCTTAGGGGCCCCCTGGCAGAGAATAAAAAGGGAAAAATATTTAGCCCTTTTTGGACATATTTAAAAATTTTATACAAAAACAAACTGGAAAAAAAATTGAAACATATTAGTTGACTGAGTTTGCTAGTTTGACTTAATGTACATATCGTCTACAATGATAGAGGAGAACCAATTGATCTGGTCATAGACGAAGTATTTACTTCATTTACAGCTGTGAAAGATCAATCAGCTTCAGGCTTTGAAACACTTGTATCAGATTCCCTAAATGAAAAGTGTCTTAATCTTCAAAAATGTCAGGGTCAGGCAAACGATGAAGCAGTGGTCATGAGCGGTAGGTATTCAGGATTGCAACAGAGGATTAAAGACGTAGCTCCACATGCACATTTGGTCCATTGTGCTACTCATAATTTGAACCTTGTACTGAAAGACGCAGTTTCATCTAACAGAAGCATTGAGGAATTCTTCGAAACTGTTCAATCTGTTTATGATTTTTTTGGCAACAGTATAAGTCGATGGGAAAATTACAGAGCGTTTACGAGAGCGGTGCACCCACTTTGAGAACATTGAATCCAACTGGCTTTTCTGGAAGGTACGATACTGTTCATGCTTTGAAACAAAGGTTTTGTGATATACTGAAATATTTAAGCCAAATAATATTGAAAAGAAAAAAGTCTAACGAAAGTAACATGGCGTTGGGGATTCTAAAAAAAAATCGAAACTTTTGATTTTGTCTTTCTCCTTGTTCTTCAAGATGAAATTTTACAAATAATGAACTTACCGTCAAAATTATTGTAGTCAGATTTTGTTGTTGTACATGATCAGCTTCAAAATGCGTTACAGAGAATTCAAAGCTTGAGAGACAATTTCAATTCATTACTGATGAATGTTTCAGAAATTTGCGATAAGTGGAAAATTGAAAAAAAAATTTCAAGACAAAAGATCACGTAAGGCAAAGTCTCACTTTGATGAGTTGTCGCAAGATGAGAGATTGAATGATTCTCAACAACTCCTTCGAGTTAATGTTTTCTTCCCGATGATAGATACAATATTATCGCAATTTGAATCTAGGTTTGTTGGAATGAAAAATGTTCTGAAAACTTATAAAATCCTGCAACCTCAGTATCTTACAAATTCATCCAAGAGCGAGTTGGAGCAAGAACCTGATTTGTTTTCCAAAACCTTTTCGAATGATGTGTCACCTTCCTTTTCCTCTCAGCTGCTTTCGGTATGGTCAACATTTTCAAACGAAATCAATTCAATGAAAGATGTCAAAGAGCTAGCCCGTTTCTTGATAATTCAAAATGCGTCATTGTCGTCCAGTTATCCAGATGTGTGCTCAGCACTTCTGATGTTTCTAACTGTTTCTATCACTACTGCGAAAGCTGAACGGACTTTCTCTAAATTAAAGTTAATCAAAAACTGCTTGCGTACCTACTGTCCATTGAAAATCAAAGAGCGCGCAAGATTGACTTCAATAAGGTAATAAACAAATTTTCTTCTGTAAAATCTAGAAAAAAGTGTTTTTAGTTTCAAGTTTCTGCGTTTGTAACAAAATGTCATAAGAGCGTTTGTGACAAAATGTCATAAGAGCATTTGCAAACATTCTACATGTAGGATATTGCCTGCAGATTATAATAACTGCTTCTACAAGTTGTGAACAATAAATATCGTCATTAACAGAAAATTATCGTTCTTACTCAATATTTATACGATATTATCATAACAAGTGATTTTAATATGGGGCCCCAAATTGTCTTTTGCCCCGGGACTTTCCAACTCAAGCTCTGGCCCTGCTGAGTCACAATGAATAACATATATCCCCACGCTCTTAAAAGTAGCTTTTAAATATAAGGCTTTGTAATATGACAATTGTTACAGGTAACTGTAATTAAGCAAGTAATAATGTTTATTATTCATTTTATTCCTTTTGGGGAAGAAACTGTTTCTCAATTATTATGATTTGTCGTTAAATGTATAAACAGAAAATTAGGCAGTCTGCCATGAAAATAACCAATACTAACTATAAATTCAATCTTCTAATTGCAGTAACCTCCAGCGTTTGTTGTTCGTTAATACCCCACATTAATCATAGATAGAGGTTGGTCGGTAATCTATAGAAAACTCGGAACAAGCTTACTTTTTTATTAGGATATCTCAGCTGCAGCCAAATATTTCAAAGCTTGTCAAAAATAACAAATGGTTGTAGAAGCTAAGGCAGATTTTTGATAAATTGTTTCACCTCAAGTTCATCAGACAAATCTTTTAGTTTACGTTTAAAAAATACGACTTGGAGTATTTGTGTGAGGGTTTTTGATTCCTAGTCACATTTTTCAGTATTTCTAAACTTTTCGTAAGAGGTTCGCAATTTACGAACAACCATTACATCAACATTTTGTTCCAATAGATGATTTTGCGCGACACTCAGTTGAAGTTACGCTGGTAAGATCATTTTACAATAGGTTAGGTTAGTTCACTTGACAAAAATTAAAGTGCATAAATTCCTCATAGTATAAAACAGTAAGTCGGTAAAATTTAGATAGGTACTGAAACATAAACTAAAATGGTTGGTTTCTATCTTGCAGAAATACCAGCCCCGTTCAACTTTGAATTCTAATTCAATGTCCTCCGTGGCATAAAGCCAGGGAAGTGGTTGTTGCTTATTAGTGAAAAGTCTTTGATCTTTGATTTCAAGAGACTCTGAAAAGCGTTATAATAATATTATACTATTACCTTCGACATATACTAATATGATTCTTTTGCTACATCGGTTTTAAATACTATAACCTCGGTGTTTCAATTATTCGAACACATATTTCACAATTCGGTAACCTCAACGTTGTGTTATTGAAATATTCCTAAGATTTGTCAATTACAAATGAAGAAAATGGAATAAATAAAAAGAAATGATGTAAACTGTATCTTTATTCAGCTTCTATAGATTTTCTATAATGTTCTTAGTTGGATACTGATTTATTACAGTCGAAATACACTTGTCCAATGTTTGTCCATCATATGATATAAATGTTTAGATACATGTTCTAGAGAATGATTTTCATCTGGATAACTCTGAAACAACAATTAGCATTTATTTTCGAAAAGTTATAACCATTGTTCCGTCATAAACGTGACAAGTTCAACGCCCTGTATAATTGAATAGGTCAAAGAAAGTTATTTATTGAAGACAGAGGTTTTCAATGACTGTCAAAATTTATAAACACGAATGATTTCGAAAATATTTATCAAATCAAATACATGGTGAGTCAAAAAACAAGTACATTCTGTTATTGGTAATTTTAAATAGATGACCCCTTATTTTATATCATTTTCGGAAAAAATTATTTGACTGACTAGAGATCTGCTCCAGCTTCGCATAGTATGCGAAAGACACCATAGTCGATGTATTTTCTATAGAAAATTATACATTATTATTATTATTGACAATACTTTTCATAGAATTAACAGATTTTTTCAAGTGCTCTTACATGCTGTCTGAATTCTATATCAGCCAATTCCAATGCTTTCACGAATAACATCGAATTTTGATAATGAACATTGTCATCTCCTGTACCATGAATTATGAAATAATTTCTGTTTTTGAACTTTTCAGCAGCATTGGCCAAATTGGTATTGTTATATCCTATTTCATTATCTTCCGGCGTATTTAGGCCCATGTATCGTTCAGTGTAGATGGAATCTAAAACAATAGATAAAATATGACAAGATCAATTTTATTACAATCCTGAAACCAAATAATACTAAAATTGAGTATTATCATAATATTAATAATAATAGTATATTATTAAACGAACAATTTATGATAGCCATAATTCACGATGGGTGACGTTTGCGTCACGAGCCGCAGGTGAGGGGCGCAAGTCACCCAAGTGAATTATGGCCATAAATTGCGAGTAGAATACTATACTTTGTCCACGACACTTAATTTATTTATTAATAAATAAAAGTCAGTAGCGATTTGGCATATTACTAACCTCAAAATGTTGTGGCAGCTACTTCAAATAATTTGACATATATAGAGATGGGCGATACTGTAGAAAGTATCAATACATAGTTCCGTTATAAATATATTGTTTTGAAATACTTAATATTAGAAAATATCGTTATGGAAAGTATCAATACTAAAAGTTACAATATTTTATAGATACGATATATGTCAGAAACAAATTTCCTGAACAAAATACACAGATTTAATAGTTTATTTCATATTGTACCCCCATCTCAAGTCGGGAATTATGAACCATAATACACTACAGTGTATTATGAAGCATAATTCTCGACAGTTGATATATGGGTACCATATACCTTTAGTTAGGAGGTAAAATATTGACTTATTATTAGGTGGTCGTGGACAAAAATATATTTATTGCCAAATAAAATGAGTTCGATAATGAATAAATGAGGGCCATAAGGGCGTGTTGGAAAAAACGCTACTAAGAACAATATAAATTTCATTCATTGTAAACGAATAGTCTAAATATTCCGGTCAAATTAGACCAAAAAAGAATAGTGAAGGTACATAAATTCCCAGCAAGCTGAAACTGCGTGTGATTGTTCAAAACATACCTAAAAATAACACCTGGAAGCTCCTCATCATTCCGGCGCTTGAAAAAAAATTTATTCGAGGTCAAAGGTCAAAAATCTCGAAAAAAATTGGCTTTTCGTGATTTTCAGCAAAACGGTAAGTTTTATCATAAAATTGTCGCAAACAAAAATTGTAGAACATAACATTCACTATAAAAAATGTAACAATAATTTTTTTTCATAGAGTCCCCGTTTCTGAGATATAACGAGTCAAATATTTGTTAAATTTATCAACGACATAATATGCATAAGTGCGCCACGTAGATGAATCTCTAAAGCTGTAAAATATTTTTCAATCGGTAATTACCCTCAACGTTCGAGATGCTTACACCATTTTTTGCGCAATCGTATTGAAATAAGTTCCGAATAAAATAATTTAAATTTCTTCGAAATGAACGAAATGTCAAAAGTGACATTTATACTTCTCGATCAGTTTAAAATATATTTTGCATTTTGGTGAAATTGTTTTTATGCTATTTATTACTTTTCGACGTCTGAACGGTAAGTAAATCACTTACCGACGTGTTAAACTTAGAAACCAGTAAACACAACCTACCGTCCTGACAACCGATGCTGTAAATAAACAAAAAAGATCAATCGCACACAAAAAAATTATGGAAATAATAGCGAAAATTTATCCGAACAAATTCAAGTAGATCACCAGCACTGCGAATACCAGCTGTGCATAGAATTTTAATGTAGCATCGGTGGTTCAGTGGTAGAATGCTCGCCTTCCACGCGGACGGCCCGGGTTCGATTCCTGGCCGAAGCATATGAATCGCTGCAACGTAAACGGGAGGGAGACTCAGGAGAGAGCACACGCACGCAAGCAAGGCACATAACGAAGCAACGTAACATAACGTAACGTAACGGTCAGATCTTTTGCGTCGCGACCCCCGGTCGCTCAAACATAACCTGACGTAAAGAACTAAAGTTCCAAAAATTATGCAATAAGCTTGTCTTCCTCCAACCTCAGCTGCTGCTCATCAACATCTTTTAAAGTGTGGCTTGGTTATCAGCTAGACCCAAAAGACTGGGGTTGGAAGTTGGTCGACAATACATTAGGACCTATTCAGACTTTACTCCCACCTGCGCCGGAAAAACTGCTGAACACAATTTTTTGCAACTGTAAAAAGGGATGCAGCGCTAAATGTGGTTGTTAAAAAGTTGGACTATTGTGTTCTCTGGCATGTACACATTGTCAAGGCCAGTCATGTTTTAATGATGAACCACCAATAGTGGATATAATTCGTTTAATACCAACGAGGAAACATGCGATACATCGGTATTGACGCAATTCACTTACACCCAGGATGAAGAGAACGAACAAGACGAAGATCAAGAAAAGGAACAGGAATAAGGAGTATTTGAAGGTTATGAATCAGATGAATAAATTTCTACATTTTTTAAATTTCAATCGCTCTTATCATTTCCATTCCTTGCTAATATATTTTATTATGCAAGTTTTCAATTAAACAGAATAACCACAGACATGTGAAATAGGCCTACTGGGCAGAACCACGTTAAAAAAACGTACAATACCTCTTAGGTGGCGTGGAAACGTGTGCATATTATGTCGTTTACAAATTTTACAATTATTTGACTCGTTATATCTTAGAAACAGTGGCTCTAAGAAAAAAACTATTGGTACATTTTTTATAGAAAATTTTATGTTCTACAATTTTTGTTTGAAACAATTTTATGATAAAACTCACCGTTTTGCTGAAAATCGTGAAAAACCAATTAATTTCGAGATTTTTGATCTTTGACCTAGGAATAAATTTTTTTCCAAGCACCGGAATAATATGAGGAACTTTCAGGTGTTATTTTTAGGTATGTTTTGAACAATTACACGCAGTTTCAGCCTGCTGGGAATTTATGTACCTTCATATGTCTAGATTGATCGGATCAAAAAACGGATGAAGGACATCCTGAAAATTAGTATAGGTATACTTTACTTGTGGTGGATATACAGATTGCGAAAAGTCTATTCAAGTCATACCATTTACGACAAAGAAAATATGAGAAACACTACTTGAAAGAGAGAGAAGAATAATTGTGGGCAGTTAGCGATGGGCGTATTTAGTTCCAGGGGCTGGAAGAATGTCATCGCCCCCCCTATTTTAATCGCTGTTGCCAGAAGCGCAAATTAATTTGTACAAATGATATTTTTGCTTTGTTATCGTTGACTTTTTTCCGACCTCATGCACTGTAACGCGTTTTCTCCCTTCACGTGGCTCCTGCCACACGAACACGTCACTATGGCCACCCTTGACTTTAAATTCTTCGACGGAATGCTCGGGCGCCAGATTTTTAACGTGGTTTGCTCCACGGCCCCTTGACCCTTAGCGTCAAGAGTTCCAGATAGCCTCGGATGGAGGTTACGGAAAATTCCAGGGGCCTTGTTGAATTCACCTTTACAACTTATCTATCTGTCTATCAAATTTACAACACGGATGTTTCAAATATCGCTCCTTTAATTAATAGTGTAACGTTTATTCTAATTTATATTTACAATTAATTTATATTTACAGATTTATATTCAAATACAGTCCTTATTTAATAATTTATATATCACACTAAACACACACTAACTAATTTATATGAGAGTCACTTTATCGAGGCGCGATTGCTTCCTTTCAGTATCAACACTAACTGACTAACTAACTCCACTGCGATGCTCGTCGCCTATTTATACTCGCACGTATGTAGTTCTAGAAATCTCTCGAACTCGAAGTTCTGGTGGATGCGCTGGGTTTTTCTAGATGTTACGTATTCCAGATCATTCTCGATAATAAGGCGGAGGAGCCATAGTCGTATCATATGGAATTTCACTGGGGGCACTAATTGAGCACATTAATGCAGTAGCTCGCGTAACAATAGTTTACGGTTGATAACAAATGGAACAGGATTTGAATCCTCTAGTCTATTAATACTCTGTGGTCCTTTTAATTCTGAATCTACAGGGATGAGACAAATAAAGGGGAAAATATAGTAACGGACGAAACGGTCGAGGCCGGTCAATTTATCAAATACAACTTAAATCAGCCGGGTAATCGAACAAGTTGTGGCCAAGCCTCTTGCAAGTTCGGGAAACCCTTTGGATTCAAAGGAGACACGGAAACCTACTGAAATGCGATAATAATGAAATGAATGATCCACGGAACGGTGATAAAACGTCTGAATATGCCGGGTATTTGAACGAGTTGTGGCTAAGCCTCTTGCAAGTTCAAGAAACCCTTGGGATTCAACGGAGACACGGGAAGTTACTAATAAAATGTATTGAACCAAGGAACAAACGTCTAAATCTGCCGGGTAATTGAACGAGTTGTGGCTTAGCCTCTTGCAAGTTCAAGAAACCCTTCGGATTCAATAAAGACTCGGGGAGCTACTAATAAAATATATTGAACCACGGAACGAACGTCTAAATCTGCCGGGTAATTGAACGAGTTGTGGCTAAGCCTCTTGCAAGTTCAAGAAACCCTTCGGATTCAATAAAGACACGGGGAGCTACTAATGTGACGGTAATAAAGTGAAGTGCTGAAAGAACGGTTCAAATCTGCCGGTTAATCGAACAAGTTGTGGCTATAAGCCTCTTGCAAGTTCGAGGTACCCTTTGGATTCGAAGGAAATATTAAGTAAACTATGATTTAGACAATGAAGGAAATAACTTGGTCCACGAGGTGACGAAAGAACGGTTCAAATCTGCCGGTTAATCGAACAAGTTATGGCTAAGCCTCTTGCAAGTTCGAGGTACCCTTTGGATTTAAAAGAAATATTGAGAAAACTATTGTTAGGACAATGAAAGAAATAACTTGGTCCACGAGGTGACGGAAGAACGGTTTAAATCTGCCGGTTAATCGTACAAGTTGTGGCTAAGCCTCTTGCAAGTTCGAGGTACCCTTTGGATTCGAAGGAAATATTAAGAAAACTATGATTTAGACAATGAAGGAAATAGCTTGGTCCACGAGGTGACGAAAGAACGGTTTAAATCTGCCGGTTAATCGAACAAGTTGTGGCTAAGCCTCTTGCAAGTTCGAGGTACCCTTTGGATTTAAAGGAAATAACAAGCAAAAAAATTATTATTGTAACCTACTAGTCCAGAACTGAAATTCAAGAGTTTAAAAAAACAAGTAACTTATTATCGACGCACAGAGTAAAAATAAAATTTGGAATAATGTTAAAGTATATCACTAACCACACCAGTTTTTATTACCTATATATAAATACTGCAGCAACTAAAATCATAAAACCACCAGAGAACCAGATGATAATAATCCAATCAATTACTAATTAATAGTTTAAACGCTCAAAAAAAAAATAAATTGAAGCCAACTATATTTCCACTATCAATCTTTATTTAAAAAAAGCGAAAAACAATAAAAATAAAAAAAAACTTGTCACTCAACTACAACATTTTTAAGCCGGCGGTACGGGAATAAGTTTTCGAATATATTCGTTTCGAGAACTGTATATTTATTTCAACTATCAATCTAGATTTCTGGGGGTCTATTCTCAAACAGTGACATTTTTTGTCGCATGCGAGATTATACTTTTGTCAATCAAGGATGTATACAAAAAAGTAAAATCTCGCATGCGACAAAAATGTCACTGTTTGAGAATAGACTCCCTGTTACCAGAAATAATTACGGAATAATTTTATATATATTTACGGAATATTAATCTCAATCGGCGGTACGGAAAGTCTTGGTATATATTACTATCAAAAATATTTTACCTTTCAAACTGTTTTACAGGTTCCGGAGTCGCACAAATACGGGCACTTACTTTTACCTTTTTTGAAGTACAGATCAGAGATCAGAGAGCGTTTTTCGGAAGCACAGATCAGAGAGAAAGTCTTTTTGATGGTTTTCAAATTTATATTTTAACTCCCACTCCCATTTCGGTACTAGCAGTCGTTAAATTTATTTTTCAGCAAAAAGTTTCATGTATACTAATTGTCTTTCTAAATTAATTAAAGTTCATATATACCGAATGTCCCTTCGGCTTAAACAAAAATTCGAAAAACGGAGACGACTAAAGTTTTATGGTAGAATTCGAATTTCCGTACTTCCAGATTAAAAAAAATACATTATATAGGTACGTATATATAAAGAGAAATAAATAAATACGGTAGGTAACAGAAAAGTATGTAGATTATGTAACGAGTTATATGAAACCAAATGAAAAAATAATAAAAAAATCTCCATTTCGTTAAAAAAAAAATAACTTGTTACACTTTTCACTTCTATGTGAAAATAAACACTTTTATCCGGCAACACTGTCCTTTACAGAGAGAATTCACTAGTTGGTGGTATTCAGTATGTTCCCAGCATGGAAGGAGTGAGGGTGTTGAAGAAATGAAAAAATACAATCGTTATTACGTAACCTGTACATCTTAAAATTCATTTTTGTCAACTTGGTCAGAAACGATCATTAATTTCTAACTACTATAGGATATTATTTTAGCCATTGTAACTTGAAAATAAAGCATTATTTCTCGAGAGAACCTTAATAAACAAAGTAATTATAAATAGCTAAAAATCCCTTCCATTAATAAATTGAATTGAAAAAACAAAATAAGTATGTACCTATTCTAAACATAAAATGTAAAAAAACTAAAATAAAAATCCATTCTAAAGGTGAACATAATTTTAATTTATGAAGCGCTCAAATATCTTGCTGTGCCACACAATAACCAAATATGTGATAAAGATTTGATCTCATATCTCTGAGATTATTTGGCGTAATGCTGGCACAAACGTGTTGTTACTTCACCCTCAATTCATTTAAAATAATAGCTCTTCCAAATGCATGTTGGTAAATGCTAATTTTTAAGAATCCCTAAAGAAAAAAATCATTTGGAGCTAGTTCAGGTGATCTTGGAGGCCATTTAATTGTACCATAAGTACTTTTCGGGTAATGTACACCTTAAAAAATCCATTACTAACCTATCTCATAACATTCTTTCCATGTTTGTACCGGCAAATTTTCATGTAAAAAGTACTTACCATAGTAGATAAAATTAGTGACTGGAGCAACTGATACAGCTGCACGGAAAACATGATTGTCATCTTTAGCTAATGCCCAACTTGAACAGAATCCTCCATAACTCCAACCCCATATTCCTGTTTTCTCTTTATCGATATATGGAAGATTATCTTGCAAATATCTAGTACAAAATTTTCTCTTATAAATTGTTCAAATTAAATTTCACCACTTACTTTGTAACTTGTATCTGATCCTCAACTTCTACAGTACCAAATTTTCTATACATTTGATATAATTTGTTTAATCCATCTTTACTTGTACCTCTACCATCGATGTATATATAAATGTATTCTTTATTGGTAACCAGGTATTCTTTGAAAGCTACTGAATACGTGTCATGAATTTGATTGAGACCAGGGCCACCATACCTAAAAGTTGATATTTAAGAGATGAGCCTTAAATAGTCGCAAGGTAACATCCAGGCAGGTTGAGGAATACAGCCGAGTTAGAATAGATCACGCGTGATCTTTGTTCACATGCGTTGAACGGAGCATATTTTATTCCCCTACTGCTAAAATTTCCATGCGAGTCGTCCAATACGCAGCCGACTGAGAATAGAACAAGCGTGGTCCTTGTTTACATAAGGTTTTTCTTGGGAACGGACAAACTTTAGTATGAGATTACATCGAGTACATTAGGCGTATGAAATATCGTCAAATTAATCTGTATGGGTCACCAGGCTATCGGGGCCAACGGAACAGCTGACACAGCTGTGAAAATAGGATCAAATGATAGCCTGAACCAGGTCAGATTCTTGATATTCCAAAACCTTAGTATGTCCACGAATCCGTGAAAAATGGAGCAGGTAGTAGCATGAAATTGACTGGACAACCTTCATAAAAGTACCATGCCTAATAAGTACACCAAAACTGCTCACAACAAGCAGAAATCTATTAAAAGTTATAAAAGGTTTCATGGCCGGTCATGTATAGTAAAGAAACACCTGCACAAAGTCAAACGTGCTCAAAGTATACAGCTACTATTTGGCCAACCGCAAGGCAACCCTAAAGAGTTATATTTTATATAACTTTCGACTTTTGTAGGTATCAAAATAATTATTAATACACTTTCATAATTTATTTATTGAATAGTGTAATTATTAGGAACATTTAGTTTCATTTATGACCTTTATATGGAAGTCCTGTCATACCTCTTTTTTTGTATTAGTGTGAATTTTCTGTTTCACTTACGTTTCTACAATCGCAGGATATTTCCTAGAGTCTTTTTCATCTAAGTTTGGAGGTAAGTATAACCTCACTCTTGCTGAGAACTGCTCGTTAATGGGCACCAACAAATTTTTAACTACCGGCTGTAATTTCAGGTTAAGAACTGCTCTAAGTATTGAATTGTCTTCCCATAATAGATTATCATTGGGCTAAAAATAAAAGAGGAAGTTGGGATTAACTTTTGAATATGTTTAAAAAAGTAGTATTCCATTTCCATAACACTTTCGAATACTGAAAACGCCACAGCGGGAAATCGAACCGCGATACTTCACGTTTAACTTTCAAATGTCCCGTGCTTCTACCCGTCTGGCTATCTCCTACGCTGTTGAAAGTATACGAAAGTTGTATGAAAATGGAGTTCGACTTTTTTAAACATAATCAAACATTATTTTATTGAACCAAAGCGAATTTAAGAAAACTAAAAAGGCATTTTAACTTATTTTTCAACGACCTTCCCAAATCTGTTATCATTTTTCATGAACGCTATTTGGTAAAAAAGTTAGCTCGAGTTTGACAGTTTTGTACAGGAATCTCTATGTCACATCCTATAAATATTACAGTGTAAAGTTCCGAAGGTAGATGGTTGGACATACAGGGTAATGGAGATAAGGGCAAAGATTACAGAATAAAAATATAAGATGTTTCACTCCAGGGCGGTTTGATTCAAGTTGCTGTCCCAAACCGACGCCGCTCTCATAAATTATGCTTACGACTCGCTTTTGTTGTCAATAACGAGACCGGTAGATACCAGAGAAGTTCGGAAAGCTTATTTCATTTTAAGCTATACAGGGGTAATTTGAGAAATACATATTTACATTAATAGGATTCTTTATCACAAAAAGGTTTATTTTAAAATGTTAATTATTTCGAAAAATGTTCGAGATATGAATTTGGAGGTAAGGTAAGTAAAAAATAAACTTGAATATTTAAAATTAATCAATTCACAGTTTTTATCCAGCATCTTAGTAATTTTGTGATACTTATTGATAATTTAGCAGATATTTATCACAAATTCAATTAAATAAACTCCAAAAGAATGATAGGGCCCCTAAATTTCAAATTTTGATCTTTAAATAACGCGTATTTTTTGGATTGACAAGTTTAAAACAGTAAAAAGAGAAGCAGTTGCAGGACTTTATTAAAAAAATTTATAAATGTTGTATAATACTAAGTTTGGAGTTTGGTTTATGTGGTAAATTTAATCTATTGTTTTTCAAATCTTTCAATATACATTTGAGAGTAAAATATATACGGACTCAGGTATAAAGACTTGCATAATATTTGAAAGGAAATTGATTACATGGATGATGAAAAGAAAATTTAGTAAATTCGTTCAAAAGGAACTGACCAACTTCCCTTTCGTTAGCTATAGAAATGAATTTTTGTGTTTTCTTGCTTAATGTACTTGTTTATATAATATCCTTATTATAAAAATTAATCCGTAATTTTGTATTAGCAAATATAACAAAATATTTAGTGTTTAAGCTTTGCTATTGAAGAGAAAAATATTAATATGACTTTTTGCTCATTTCAACAATTAATTAATAAATTGAAATAATCTATACAACATAAATATAAAACACGAACAACCAATTATAAACAACGTTCTTAAATAACATTGCTGGACGGGCGACGTCCCATATAATATGCCAAATTAAATGCAAGTAAAGACGTAGCGACGTACTGTACCATCCAAGTCACCAGACAGTCACCAGCGGCATCGGTGCTTTACGCGATAAATTCGAACAAGTGAAACATCTTATATTTTTATTCTGTAATCTTTGGTAATGGGGAGATTGGAAATAAAATATTCGGAAATGGAAAAAACACACACAAAGAACAGCTCTAGCAAAACCTATTGCCACTAGCAAAGTCCCTTTCTGGCTTTTAGATCCACCAAATAAACTAATCGACTTTTTTAAAGAGCCGAATTTGTTTGATGTAACATGGATAGGTGTGGGCCACAACATACTCCTGCTAGTCACAGCACTCCACTGCGACTGCGACTTTAAAAGATCCACCCACCCCAGACCTAACGAAGTCCTCGATACAAAATGATATTCAAAGAAATTAACTTACGTTATCAGCATTTTGAATAATAGTAACTGGTGGGTTCGGTCCTGAACATTGGTTCGTATAATATGAATACGATGTACTGAAATAGGCAACAGCATATTCGCAAGGAGCATCATCAATTACTGTTGAACAAGTTAAACATTTGGAGTTTCCTGATTCGTCAGTTACATATACATTTTGACTGGATGGAGCATTATTCCCACTAGCTGTATAGTAACTGAAATAAAAAATTATTGAATTTGGAGATAAATAAGAATATGATAATCAATAGTTTTTTCTCTATACTTACATTTTTGAATAAATGGATAAAGT
>CAJUYG010001878.1:78058-93855 GCA_910591675.1 Galerucella calmariensis | reverse complement strand
GTTTGCTATCATTAAAAGTGTCACTTTTAATGACAGTTGTACAAAAATGTTTTTTCTCAGTAAATTGGAAGGTTTTCGATATACAAACGTAAAAATTTGAAGATAGGGGTTTTAGAGCCTGGGAAATCATAATATGATATCCTATTCGATGTATTTCCTAGAGGGCGCCACAAAAGCCATGTAATTGGTGCCACTGTGCGATTAACTTGTTTATTGTTAACGGTATCTCTCTATTTATTGGGAATTATTAAAACTGCATAATTTTTGTGACAAAAAGATATACCTATTATTAGTCTTAAAAGGGTTTTTGAGATATTCGCATGTTTAAACCACCCTTCATAATATTCATTTCATTTATTAGCACAAAAATAATAATGTTAGTAGGCGCTGATGTCAGAAAATTTATTATCAGCTATAATATAGCAAGAGCATTAATAACCATAACCATAACTTTTCTCAAGGATGTTGCTTTGAGGTAACAGCCCTCCGCCTTCGGAGTCGGGTTGTACTAAGCAATACGCTTTCGAAATCCATGACAATATTATTGCAAATTATGAATGTTATTGCTATATTATAGCTGGTAACGAATTTTCTTTTATCAGTGCCTACTAGCATTACTATTTTTGTGCTAATAAATAGAATGAAAATTATGAAAAGGGGTTTTAAAAATGCGAATATCTCGAAAACCAGTAACTTTTGATACTAATGATAGGTATACCTTTTTTTCGCAAAAATGATGTAATTTTAATGTTTTCCAATAAATAGAGGTGTACCGTTAACGATAAATAGGTTAATCGCATAGTTATACCAATTACTTAGCTTTTGTGGCGCCCTCTAGAAAATACATCGAAATGGATAACATACTATGATTTCTAAGGCACTAAAACCCCCATCTTCAAATTTTTACGTTTTTATATCAAAAATCTTTCAATTTACTGAGAAAAAACATTCTTGACATTTCAACTTTGCCACCCTGTATCTTTCTTCTCATCAATATTTTACTGGAAAAAGTTGCGTCAGATTGTAATATTTTTAGGCGAAGAATCTTCCATTTCACTTTGGACCATTACTTACTCGCTCATTACATTTTTCAGCAAGTTATCAAGATGATCAATGAACCTCACTTTCCGTTTACAACAGTATAAGGTTGTAATCTGTTATACAATGTAGGTTATATCCAATTTTCCGTCAAAATCTTAACAAGTCATTATCAAATTTTATGAAGGGTACTATTACCATACTTCTACTTTCATCAAGCATTGTTGTAGCAGTCGAGAGTCGTATCATCAAAATTGAAATACGCTACGCTTTCGATCAATGATGCATACATACAATGACATTTTTATACTAAATATTATTTTAATAAACATATAAAACGACATAACTTATTTTGGTTGGAAGTTTTTATCTTAAAAATGGATAAACACCAGTAGAAACTATTATACTGGATTTGATAATCATTAAAATATCTGGCTTCAATAAATTATTGTACCATTTTCCATTCTATTTTAGTCAAATACAGACCAAAACGCGAAAAAACGCTGCAAACAGTCTTTCGAAACCACACAGTGCCATATTATTTCATCCATAATAATTCTCGGTTTCACGTGATTACAGCCCGAAGCGGTCAACGGTGCTCGAAATCTGTCAAAAACCCTCAATTCCATATGAAAAACAAACAAAATTACTAAATAATGCACAAATTCACTCGATTATTTTTTAAACGATTCTGTCAGCCAATCATAATGAGAAAAAAATTCAAATCGACCAATAGCAACATAATTACACTGATAATTTGCTAGTAGCAAATTACAGCGATTATTTTTTTCACTTGTCAAATTCTGACATTTTGGTGGTTTTAACCAATAGAAATACATTATTCTAGCCAAGCATTCGGTATTATACTGATAATTTTTTACTGAATATAGTAACCAATCAAATTACTTAATTTCAAATCATGTGTCAAATTTCATCCAATCACCGCTGTATTACAGCGATAATACCCTACATGTGGTGTTTTCAGTTTGGTGCTTATTTTTTATTAAAAATTAATCAAACGTAAAACTGACAACTGGATTGAAAATGTCGCGAAGATTTGGTATTGCATCTAACCATTCAATTAATTTACCAATTGTACTTCTCACAACTGTAGTTTTGAATAAAAATGAATAATATTTGTTTGATTATAACTAATAAATTATTAAACGTCAGATTGACAATCAATTTTTTTACATCTACAAAGTAAAAAATTATCTTATCGAGTACTTCTCGGGTCTTGATAAATACTCAAAGATAATAGCCCAAGGCCGCAGGCAACACGCTTTTAGCATTCTCTATGACAAAATTACCTCGGTATTATCAAGACCCTAGGGGTATTGCTACTGATTATTTTTTTCACTTGTCAAAATCTGACATTTTGGTGGTTTTAACCAATAGCAATACATTATTCTAGCCAATCATTCGGTATTATACTGATAATTCTGCTTCCTCATCGATAAAACCTTGTTTACATTGAAACGTCAAAATTTTACTTTGAATTTGTCATTATTGACAACTAAAAGTGCTTCGAAGTTTATTGAAAAATGAAGAGAATATTGAACATTTAATACAAAATTTTAAATTGTTGAAAAAAAGTATCTTCCCAAATACAACTCGCTCTTCAAATTTTATCACATAATTTTTTATTTTCATCTCTCAAACTTGTATTGTTTATTTGAGGCAAGAACATTCAAACAAACCGAATTTAGATAAAATCCCTCGTCCTAACGGTGATTTTATCAATTGGTTTGTTTCCATATTTTTGCCAAATAAACAAGTTTTCGTGGAAAAGAAAAAATTATCGATAAAATTTTAAGCACTCGTGACCTTTGATAATTTTTTCACGCTGTTTGATTGGATCTTCGTTTGAATGAATGCGTAAGCCATTGGGTACCGGACATTTGTCATTTTTATTTGACGTTAAAAATTTGCTGTCCTGTTTAATAAAGATACTTTTGTTGCTTTCGTTTATTTGGGCTTCAAGCACTTGTGCGTGACGCCTCAGTCGTCGCGACTTTTGAGCAAATCGAACACGATTTTTTAGGATCCTCAAAACCACCTGACATGCGCCAATGCCAATAAACTTCCTGTGTTGTTAGAAGAACAGTTTTCAACTATAATATTTTTGATAATAAAATTTTGCATATTTTGATATTTTTAGTAAGGTTTAAATCGTATTAAATCGTAATCGGCACAATCTAACCTTCAAATAAACGTCAAACCGGACAAACGTCAAATATTTAATGTCCGTGGCTTGAAGCTCATACTTTTCGGTATGTGCTTGAGGGGCAAGGGGAAGGTAAGACTAGGCGTCACGCCCGGTAATAAACGAACGGAATTCAGTCACTACGAGCTGCTACTAGCAGCCAAAAGTAAATAATCGAAAACGCTTTTTGTTGCTATTATAGGAAATCACATTTCCATCAGATTTCCATAGCAACAAAGATTCGTGCATCTAGTTAAAATTATCAAAAAATTACCACCACTTGTGTAATTAAATACAGTTGAATATACTAGAAAACGAAAGTTAGCTTGCAATTGGACCATTTCCATTCTATTCCCGTCAAATACAGACCAAAACGCAGAAGAACGCTGAAAAAAGTCTAATACGTTTGAAAACACACAATGTCATATTATTTCATCCAATAACTCTCGATTCCACGTGATTACATTCCGAAACGGTCAACGGTGCTCGAAATCTGTCATAAACCCTTAATTCTTCTGAAAAAGCCCACAATATGACTAAATAATGCACAAATTCACTCGAATACCTATACTTGAAAACGAAAGTTAGCATTCAATTGGTCAGGCCAATTTGCCCATTTGTTCTTTTACTTACATCCAATTATAAAGGGCTATGAGCTCTCTACGATTTCTTACTAAAAATTAATTATACCTTTTCGAATACCTTAAATTAATATTGCTTTAAAGTGAAAAATAGGTTGTTCTTAAAAAAACACCCTGTAGCATTGTATATATACTAAAAATGAAGCAGATAGGATGTCCCATTGAAAATTTCACTCTTAGAAACCCCGCTAATTTTAACATTTTCTATTATCGCAATCTGTCTAATTTGTCGCACCCTATATGTACAAGTACAAATTATTCAATTATTCACGAAGGGCTATTACATATCCTGTAATGGAATTTACCATTCAACCCGAACGTTTTAATTCCTGTCTTTCAAAGTAACTTTTACCATTTCTATTAATTATTTCACTCGCGCTCCGTATCCGTTTACAAGTTGTTACAAATTTACGCAAAAACGGAAAATCGTATCGTATTTTCGAGAATCTATAATTACCGAGTTCCAACAAGCAGAATAGCAGCGCGAATTCATATGCAAATTAATTATAGTATATTACACTTAGTTGGTGCTAAATTAACTTGTCAACTATAAATTTACTGTTACCAGACTGTACACAGTACGTTATACTGTTTAAAATCGAATTTTGACGATCCTTAATTTGAATAGAAATCACCGAGAAACTGTATTTCTAAATTTGATTTAAAAATATTCAGTTCAAAGGAAATTAGAGGAATTTCTATTTAAAATCCATTCAGTGGCGGAACCAAAGGGTGAGCGCATAGGCATCAAATTTTTTTTACAACTGCTATAAAAAGTGACGTATTTCTCATAGCTTACATAATTTCAAAACCAAATATTGCTCATACTGTGAGAAATATTATTTCGCACGGCACTTTGCCCAAACCACATACATTTATTTATATGGAGAATCAAATAAAATCGACAAAAACTTAGTATGCTACTGTAAGATTATATTAAAGGTTTTTAAATTGTAAAAGGTAGTTTCAATCGTGCTTTGATAAAAATCCCAATTTCTATTAAAAATGTTACTTTAACAAGACCATATAAGTACTTATTTATAATATAAAAAATTTAAGAACGTGTCGCGGGACACACGGTAAGAACTTCAGTTCCTTTTAAGCAATAATCAAATTTTTTGAATCAATAAATAAATACACATATATTAATATAAGAATTTATTTTACTCTGAATGAAACTTCATTTAGCAAAAATATACAGTAGTAATAATTAAAAAAATATTATCATTGAGTTGATTTGCACAAACTACATATTGATTATTCTATTAACTGTAATTCATTATACAATGTATGCTGACAATCAACATTTTGCGCCGAGATACTAGCTCGCCGGCCGAGTCGAGGAACATAACGTAACAACGTAACGTAACGGTCAGATCATTTGCGTCGCGACCCCTCTCGCTCGGTCAGATTTCTTCCTCACTCCAACCTAACATAAAGAACTTTCTTTTTTTCTCTTATCCTTATGCCTTCTCAGGCGTCGGATTGGAGTTCTTCCTGAACCCATGTTTTCCATTCTTTTCTGTTCCTGGCTAATGCCTTCTTCTCTCCCAATGACTTTCCTTTGTTCTTCCCAATTTCTTCAATCTGGTCTATCCATTTCCTCCTGGGTCTTCCTCTTTGTCTTTTTCTTGATATTCCCATTTCCATTACATTTCTCGCTATTCTATCTTGCTTCATTCTTACTAGGTGGCCAAACCAGTTCAATTGTTTCTTTTTAATATTTGATATTATTGGGTTTTGATTAGTTATGCTTATGATTTCTTCTTTCCTTACTTTGTCCCATTTCGTTTTTCCTGCTATTTTCCTTTAATATTTCATTTCCATTGCATTAATTTTTGTTTAATGCTTTTTCTGCAGTACCCAGCTCTCACTGGCATAAGTTATAGTTGGTACTGTAATTTTGTTGTATATTTCCATCTTTGTATTTATATCAATGTATTTATGGCTTAGTAATGTTCGATTTAAGGAATAATATAATCTTGTTGATTTATTTGCTTAGTACGTTATTAAGTTCTGCGTCTATTTTTCCATCTTCTGTTAAAATACTTCCTAGGTAGTTATAGGTTGTTACTCTTTCTAATGTTTTGTGATTACATTTCAATTCCTCGTAATTATTCTCCTGTTTTTCATTTACTATCATTACTTTGGTTTTTTCTGTATTTATTGTCATTTTCATCTTTTCTATTTCTCTTGCCAGTAACTTAATTAGTTTCTGCATTTTATTTCTCGATTTTGATATGAGTACGATATCGTCTGCGTATAGTAGGTTACTTAGTCTGACCGGTACCATGTTCCTGTATCCTATTATCGTGTCCAGATGTCCTCCTTGTCTTTTTATTTCCTTCACTATTTTGTCCATAATAATAACAAACAACAGTGGGCTTAAGCTATCACCTTGTTTTATACCTTTTTTCATTGAAAACTCTTCCGATCTTCGACCTCCTATCTGCACTTATTTTGACAGTCTCGTATGTGCTTTTAATTATATTAATTAGAGCTTTCGGTACTTCTAAGTCTTCCAATACCTCCCAAATTTTTTCTCTTTCTATTGTATCAAAAGCTGCTTTCAAGTCTATAAATGCTAAATACATGCATCAGATAATAGAAAATTTTGGACAACAATAAAAAGATTACGAGGAAGTGAAGGAAAAGATATAAGAGCAATAAAAAATGAAAATAACGAATTGGAGACCGAAATAAATCAAATATTAAAGACTAGGAAAGAACACTATGAAAAAACATTTAGTGACAGTTTGAAGAAGAAAACATCAAATATAGTTGAAGAGGAAGGGAATGAACATGAACACCATACACTCCAAAGAGAAGATATGGAAGAGGCTATAAAGAAACTTAAAATAGGAAAAGCCAGTGGGGAGGATGAAGTAGCGCCAGAGATGATAAAATGGTTAGGAGAAAAAGGAAAAGAATGGCTGCTTCTTATATGCAGGGAAGCATGGGACACTCAAAAAATCCCCAAAGAATGGGAAAATAATATTATACTGCCAATACATAAAAAAGGGGATCAAACACTGTGCAATAATTATAGACCAATATGTTTAGCCCAAACCAGCTTTAAAATATATACGAGAATATTAGAGATCCGATTAAGAAGTCATATAGAAGCAAAATTAGGAGAGGAACAAGCAGCTTTCAGACCAGGAAGGCAAGCAAATGATAATATATACATTTTAAGAAGACTAATTGATAATACAATTGAAGCGGGAGAACATAAAGAACTAAAGTTCTAATAATATGGATACTGACAATAGTGACGATTTTGATAATACTCTGCCAGAGATATTGGAAAAAGCTGCTAAAGTAACTTTAGATTTGTTGCCGGAAATGTCAAGAAAAAAGTATGGATTGGCATACGAAAAATTTATAGTGGTGAAGAAATACAAAAATAAAATCTTTTTAAATAAAATTATTCAACAGCTTAGAGATAGGATACTTAAGTGTTATTTTTGTTTTACTAACCATAAAAATAAATATTTAAATACTTCACTTGTATTTTTTAAATGTGTGCAGTTGTAGAATAAGTATAGTGTGCAACATGCGGGGAAAGTACTTTTCTCACTCGTGTGTTTCCCACAAACTTCCATACTCGTGAGAAAAGTTGAACTTTCCCCATTTGTTGCACAATATAATATTTTCTACTGGACTAGAGTTGAAAGAGTCACTTTTCTGGTCACTTAATGCGAAAAAGTGAGTTTGTTAAGTTTTTGGAGAGCTTACTGACATTTGAATATTTAAAATATGTGTAGAAAGCTCACCAAGTTTCCAAAAAGTGACGCTGTCGCTGGCCCTTCCACTAATCAGCAGCTGTCGCCAGGAAAGCCTTCCAAAATGACCTCTTCCAACCAAGCTCCCATCACCAAGGTTGCAACAATTAGTGCTGACAAAGCAGTGAAAAACCAAAATCTGACTTCATTGGTAAACGTTTTAGCCTCTGCTACAATTCACACGTTCAATATTAATATTAATAATTAATTTGTTGATATGTATTTAATAATAAATGTTTCTTTATTTAATTTTTGGGCTTTTTCTGCAAGCTAGTAGAAAAAATTGTGTACCTAACACGTGTGTAAAGTGACTTTTTCGCAAGCGATTGCTCCGCTAACGCGTCGTTCGTCCATCATCGGGCATTTTTAGCCTGGCGTCTGATCTTTGCTCTCTATGCTTTGTGTTTCAGCTCTTAAAATTGAAAAATGATAAAAAAATGGCTCATTTTCTTGTTTTACAAATTTCCTGGGTGCCTCTTTCTGTTGAAAAATATTTGCGTATCCAAAACATACAAAAACTACACTATGTAATGTCTTTTATATGATGGTATGTAGCCTTCTTGTTGCGCGTCATCGTTCGTGACGTATATCCGAGTTTTGGGTATGTCGTTTATTTTACTTGCTATTTTGACAAATAGCTCACCTTAAATTTGATAAATAAAATCATCAGGATCGTATTCAGCCAAATTCGAAGAGGCTAATATGGAATTAATAATTACCAGCTTCTTTTTCTAACTAAAAATACTCTCAAACTTCCAAATTGCTGATGTTTTTTCGTGTATCTAGGCATTAATCACAGACCTGCCTTTTTCCATTTCTTCCAACGTAATGTGTTGAAAGCGGAGTTGGTAATTTGGTCCCCAAAGATGACGTCACGAAATTTCAAAAGGTAATTTGGTCCCCATGGCTGACAGGTATAAATTCCCTACAAGTAATTTCGTCCCCGCAATCAGGTATATACTTTCGGTTCAAAGAAGAAATAAAATCAAAACATGAAAATAGTTTAAAGGTTTTAATTTCAACTCTATGGCATGAACATATAAATAATTTTTACACAAATGAGAATTTCAAAATTTTACACATTTAAATGAAATACATGTTTAAAAAATGAGTTCTATCTATTTCAGAGTTTTTGTATTTTTCTATAAGGTTTTCAATAAATTTTTGACGATTTCTAATTTTAGGTTCTCTTACATAATGTTTCAAATGACAACTTTGCAACTTGATATAAGTTTCGATTTGGAATTCATTTAATTTCTCAAGAAATGTTATTATATTTGGATGTTCTTTGTAAAATGAATCGTTAAAAGTTCTGTGAAAAGCTTCGCAAGCGTTTGTTGTTCGCGTGAGATCAGACGAATTTTTGGCCCAAATTGTCGGTGGAAAAAGAGTTTCTTCATCAACATTATTCTCGATTAGATAATCAGCGTACCTTTCCAATCTCACGTCATTTGGTCTATTTTCGAATAGTTCGAACGCAACGCAATCACCCACTTCATTAGGATCTAAATAAGTAAGACCAAAAGTCAAGTGCAACCACCGACCAATATCACTGCTTGCATCGTTATATTCCACAACTAGACCGATGGTTTTAATTTTCCGGAACCATGCCTGGGCGAGATGAAATCTGCATCCGATGATTTGGGTGGAAGGCCAAACTTTTCGAACGGCTTTATGTATGGCCATTTCAAAATTACACACTATTTCCCTAAAATCGAAGTTAATATTAATTTTGGAGCACTTATCTTGAACCAAAAGAAACAGTCTTTCGTATGTTTCCGATTTTTTATTGGGTAGAAGGCATACCATTAAAGGTATGTAATGTCCGTGTAAAAACCGTGAATTGTAAACATTTGTGTGAAATATTTGGCACAATAAGCAAATGTGCCGTCGACGTAGATTCGTTGCGTTTTCCCCAGAGCTTCAAGATTTTAAAGACACGTAAACACAATGATATTATTTAACACACAATTAATAAAAAGGAATTGTTCATCACGCGAAGTTTTTACGTCAATCGAATTCAAAATTTCATGTACATCGTTAATATTTTTCGGAAGCGCTGGTATAAACTTACGTCGACTATTATACATATTCTTCCTAACGTACTCGACGTCCCTGGTTGTTAGTGTCGCTGGTAAATTTTCTTTCAATGCCATACGTATAATTTTTAACGGTTTTTCAGAAATATCGTCAACAGCTTTTCTCTTGCAAACTGCAGAAACTGTTTGCCTATTTAACGTTGAAATGTCCGCAAGATGACAGTGTTCGGATGAAGTTTTAGTCACGAATATTGCACTTAATACACCTAATGTGTAGATACAGGCCTCACATTTTCTGTTGGTACATTTCCAACAAGTTTCTTCTGAAGTTTTCAGTTTTTTGTGGAAATTAAACTTGTAACCGTTAACTACAAGTAAATCCTTGCCACGATTACTTTTAATAATTTTCACCTCCATAATTTGCTTTCTCACGACAATTCACACGTACTCAAACTAAGTAATAATTCAAATGATTGCAAATTATAATAATATAAGGGTTTTATATCCGTCTAAACTACCTGTTATTCCTAAAAATTTCCAAGAAGCAGAAATAATTATATTTTAGTTTGGGGGCGAAATTACCAGCCGGATTATCGAAGTGATTGGCTACCAAAGGATTAACACAGGTAGCGGGGACCAAATTACCCATCCCCGTTGAAAGGACATTGATAATCGATGTCGAACACCAAAAAGTTTATTATATGAACTCTACATAATTTTTGTAAATAATATGTTGTGCTTTTTAATTATGGAAAATTTTAATCCTCTCTGATTTAAATATAATTAGAACCAATGAAATTCCAACAATGTTTAGTATGAACGCTCTGTATAACTCAATCGAAAGTCTACTAACAGTTATTATAACAAAGAAATTCTATAAATTAACGTATCTCTACTGCACTCCGATCTGCTTTAACTTCTAAAATATGCGCATAACTTACTGGAAACTCCTTTTTTTTCGCCGTTGCAACGACCCTCCAACAATGGCTGGAAAACTTTCTGTGTGTGATATGGAGTGCATAATTACTCTGAGAATTTTCTGAAATTGTGAATTCTTGAACCTCTCTCTCGTCGGGGATGATGTTCCACGAGAATACTAAGCAGGCTAATGGTGACAGCCATTAAGGACGCAACGTATAGAAGGATCTTTTCGATGAAGCCTTTAATTTTATGTTCGTCTCGTTGGTAATTTATGGTAAAAGTGTTTTTTAAGGAAATAGAAGGAAGTTTCGAAAGTTTTAATGGCGCATAGAATTCGTTACTTTCACTGAAAATATTAACAAAAGGTTTGATTTGACGCCCTTTATTACTGATATCCCAATTCGTAAACAGGGCTGCCTTAAATTAGTTTCACAGTTCATACGCATACAGTGTGTAAAAGCCAAACGGAATAAATTAATTATTTTGCTCACTGTATATTGTATTTATAAAAAACCCGGAAACACGTCAAATTTAAATTTTAAATGGACATTCTTCAACGTAAAAAGGGGGGTCATTACCTCCAACCCCCCTTCGAATGACAGGTACAGGGTTTCTCATTATATTTTGACCCCCACTTATTTTCATTATTCATGGGAATACAAAAAAAGTGTCAAATAAAAGTTGTATTATTATACCTGTACCGACCAAAAATGTAACAACAGACTTAATTTTGTATACAGAAAGTGCCCAATAAAATGCATCTTTAATATTTCAAATGGGACACCCTGTATTTTTTATAGTTTTGCGTAGCCCTGCATTTTCTGATTACAAATACCTATATAACATTTTGTGGCATTAGTTTTGTTCTATAATGACGGATAGTACTACAAAAGGGTAACCATAGGCAACCATAACCTACGTAACTGACAAATAGTAGATATATTCTCAATTTATGTGGAAAATTAAATAGTATGATATGGAAGCCGGATAGAGCACCACCACATAGTGTCGTAGCCGATAAGAACATTTAAGTAATCAATTTCATGTGTGGTTCGGCAATAAGGGTACTACTACTACTGAATGTGCAGGCGAGCCTTGACCTAGCCAAACTAAAGTCAAGGTTACGACACTGAGGCCACTGGCGGGCCCATTGTGCCATTCATGCTACCTAGACATCCATGAAGCCGAGCCCTTCAATAAAGGCCACAACCTTTCTCAGTGGATGCCTGCTTGTGTCTCCAGGGTCCATGACAGGGACTCCGAAGATTCGCCTGCGTAATAAAACAGCCCAGTGTGAACACTCTAAGAGAACATGGACTGACGTTTCGTCAGTCATGCCGCAACCCCTACATAGGTAACTTTCCTCTACACCTAGGTTGTAGAGGTGCTTCCTCACACACAGCAGTGCCCTGTAAGGAGTCCTGCTATCTTCCTCAACCTACTCCTTGGTAGTTCAATAGCTGCCCCAGCGTGTCCATCAGTCCATCCCTTCAGTAGAAGTTTGGATTGTCTAGGACCCTGCAGAGCATTCCAATGAGCGAGGTGCTGGTTCCTCAGCCACTTCCTCGTCTCCTTGCGTATTGATTGTTTTGTTGGGCCGAGGGTGTCGTGTTAGTTTAGGAGCTGTCGCACCTTCCGCAGCCAGTGCATCCGCTATTTTGTTGCCTTCAAAACCAGAGTGGCCCGAAATCCATTCTAGCCGCACTGCGTTCCGACTTGCAAGATCAGCAAGTCGTTCTCGACATTCGTCAGCAAGTCCTGAGTTTATGGTATATCCACTCGGTGCTTTAATTGCTGCCTGCCTTTCGGTGTATATGGTTGTGCGTCGATCCTGACAACCTCTGTCTAGGTTTATCTGCGCACATTCCAAGATAGCGTATATCTCGGCCTGATATGCAGATACACCATCACCCAATGGTACACAGATCTGTGTCCTTGGGTTCCTAGAGTAAATTACAGCCCCTGCTCTGTCACCAGAGCATGAGCCATCTGTGAACCGAACGATCCCATGAGCTGTGTATTCGTCTCTTTTCCCCAGGATTCTCGGTCCGGGATCATAGCCCTGTATGGGGTAGCGAAGTAGTACTTGTGCAAGCATTTGTCAGCCGCTCGAACCAGAACTGGAATATCTTCTTGAGCTTCTTGACGTGTCTGCACTCTTCCCCTCTTCGCACGTATCCCAGACGCTTCAAGCGCAGGAAAGCCCTCCCCGCCTCAACCTCGATCACATGGTGAAGAGGCCGAAGACCAAGGATCACTTCCATCGCAGCAGTTGGTGTAGTCCTCATGCAGCCAGTTGCCCCCAGACTGACCACCCTTTGAAGGCGTGTCAGTTGCGATCTAGCCGTGACCAAGGTTACCCTCGGCCACCAGACTAGAGCCGCATATGTGAGCTCAGGCAGCATGATCACTCCATAGAACCATATGATCGTTTTGGGGGTCAGTCCCCACCTCGGACCAATGGCTCTCCTACAGGCCCAATACGTGTTTGTCACCTTGCTTAGGCGACTATCAAGATGAGCCTTCCATGTCAGTGATTTATCAAGGATCACTCCTAGATACTTCACCTGTTCAACCACCGGTAGTGGTACTCCACCTAGATGTAGACCCTCAGGTCTTATACCTCTCTTCTTGGTGAAAGCAACTATCTCAGCCTTGGCAGAATTTACTGCAAGTCCGTGTTCGTTACACCACCCATGTACCCTATTTAGAGCCCTTTGCATGAGGTCCCTGAGAACGGTAATGTGCCTTCCAACAACAAGGACGACGATATCATCGGCATACCCAATCGTTAGAAGGCCCTCATCGTTTAAAAGGGTTATTAGTTCGTCAATTACTAGGTTCCACAAAGTGGGTGATAGAACATTCTTGCGGACAACCTCTAGCGACGATCACTCTCGCCACATGGTCTTTCCATGTGGCCTCTACTGTACGGTTGCACAACATGGCCCCAAGCCAGTGAGTGACCATTGGCTCTATTCCATGATTTGCCGCAGCCCTACAAATAGATCCTACAGGGGTGCTGTCAAACCAACAGTGGTATGTAATGTCCGCTTAAAAAACCATGAAAAGTGATCATTTGAAAAAAATATTTGGTACAGAAATCAAATGTACGTCGTTAATATTCGTGTGAAGAGCGGGTATTAACTTACGTTGACTATTATACATATTGTTTCTTATGTACTCGACATCTTGAGTTATCAAAGTTGCTGGTGGATTTTCTTTCAATTTTTAATTGTATTTTCATTACGGGGGCGAAATTACTGGTCGGATTAATTTAGGGCAAGAGTACCAGAGTATTAACGTTGGTAGCGGGGACCAGATTACCTGACCCCAATATGTTAAGTAAATAGTGATTATTTAAATTCTTAGAACACAACCTTAATCCGCTCGAAGAGCGGTAGTGGTCCAACTGATCGGTGTTCTTGAAACAGGTACCTGGCCCGTGGTCGATCTGTCCGACTCCCTTTATTGGTAAGAGGAATAAACAGACATTTAAAAAAATTCGGTACGCCAAACGCTGAAGTCCATCCATCCGTTTCAAAAGATAACTCACCAGTAAAAACGATATTACGTAAAACACCCTTTCACTTCTACTACATCTCTCAAAAAACTTCACGATGTATAAATAAATGTTCAGCTTTTCTTTATAAAACAATCGACTTAGATGTCTAGGATGATAATATAAAAGGAAAATCTAATAAACCGAGCTGAAACAACTACTGATTGAAATGACAAATGGATTAGGCCGAAAGAGTGGAAGAAAAGTTTTTCCTTTTTTTACTTATTACGGACGGTAATGGTTTATCTCGAGAGTTGTAGTGGTTGGCGTTTTGAAAAGTTCTTCTTGCTTAGATTAGATTTTGGATGTTTTTATTGCATAGTGTCAATATTATTAAATCTCATCAAGAACATAAAAAGCAGTTCTTACAAGGAAAACAAGTTGTGGGATCTGTTAGTTAGTTAGTTAATTTATTCATTACCAATCTATGAAAGCATCTATCCAACTATCTTTACCAGAAATTGTTACCCAATTAGATCATTATGAGTGTAATTCACATAAAGATGCCAATATATATGGGTATAGGATAGCAGTGTTGCCAATCCAACTGACATTGTTGTAGGTTCTGCTACTTTTGTAAAATAAGCCCGAACTATCTGGCTAGAACAGATAGTTAATCACAGCTATCAAATTATATAAACAGCATGGATAATTTTAATTACATGGGTATATTTCGTCAAAATTTATTGATAGTCAAGCGGACTAATAGTCCAAGGAAGGACAAAAACATCAAATTTCTCGCTATAACATGATAGAAGTGGATTTTGAAAATATTCAATAGTCGAAGTAAGAGGAAAGCACTTACGCACGCGCTTGCCAATAGCAAGCCAGGTGGTTGCGTAGCAACGGGCCGATAGGTAAATCTTCACCGCACTTCAGCTTTTTCATAGTTGAAAGTGGTAATCTAGAATGTTTTCAGTCGCTTTTCTTTTACAGCTTCAAATAAGTTTTTACGATAAAGTAAAAATTATATGATGAAAATCGAAGAATGAGGAAGGAAATCACGCACGCGCTTGCCAATAGTAAGTAAGGTGGTTGCGTAGCAACGGACCGAGCGGTAAATCTTCACCGCACTTTAGCTTTTTCATAGTTAAACGTGGCAATATAGAATGTTTTCAGCCGCTTTCCTTTTACAGCTTCAAATAAGTTTGCCAAACTGTAAGATATTTTTACGATAAAGTAAAAATTATATGATGAAAATCGAAGAAAGTGGAAGAAACTCACGAACGCGCTTGCCTATAGCAAGTAAAGTGGTTGCGTAGCAACGGACCGAGCGGTAAGTCTTCACCGCACTTAAGCTTTTCCATAGTTAAACGTGGCAATATAGAATGTTTTCAGCCGCTTTTCTTCCACAGCTTCAGATAAGTTTGCCAAACTTTAAAATATTTTAACGAGAAAGTGAGAGTTATATGATTAAAATCGAAGAAAGAGGAAGAAACTCACGCACGCGCTTGCCAATAGCAAGTAAGGTGGTTGCGTAGCAACGGGCTGAGCGGTAAATCTTTACCGCACTTTAGCTTTTTCATAGTTAAACGTGGCAATATATAATGTTTTCAGTCGCTTTTCTTTTACAGCTTCAAATAAGTTTGCCAAACTGTAAGATAT
>CAJUYG010001878.1:65917-78048 GCA_910591675.1 Galerucella calmariensis | reverse complement strand
TTCATAGTTAAACGTGGCAATATAGAATGTTTTCAGCCGCTTTTCTTCCACAGCTTCAGATAAGTTTGCCAAACTTTAAGATATTTTCACGATAAAGTAAGGGTTATATGATTGAAATCGAAGAAAGAAGAACGCTCGCGCTTGCCAATAGTAGGTCAGGTGGTTGCGTAGCAACGGGCCGAGTGGTAAATCTTTACCGCACTTTAGCTTTTTCATAGTTAAACGTGGCAATATAGAATGTTTTCAGTCGCTTTTCTTTTACAGCTTCAAATAAGTTTGCCAGACTGTAGGATATTTCTACGATAAAGCAGGAACTATATGATGAAAATGGCTTAATTAGAAATGTACATCTGCGAGAGTATCTAATTTATTTAAGATTCAGAACGAACAGATGTTACTGGAAAATATCTGATGTTTAAAGAAGTTCGCTATTCTGTGAAATATATTGAAGTCGGAACAAGTCGGAGATTTTAAATCTCTTGGGTAGATTAATTTTTTTGTCATCGTGAATAAAATAAAATTAAAAAAGCGACGGAACAATGAATTGAAAACGAAAAGAGGTTTTTAACCTTTCAAATGTAATCAAATTTGAATAGAGATTATATGAGATTGCTAAATCTTGAGAGTTTCAACAAAATTGATAGATCTGATGTTTAGCAAGTATATTTTTGTTGTAAAGAAATTTATGTAAGAATTATACACTGTGCTCATTAGAAAAGGACCCGTGGTTTATATTTTAGAAGTGTTGAAAAGTAAAGTCGAAATACAAAACCTTTGAACATGAGGCTAAACGTGAGATGTTCTAGGGGAAAGGGGATCAAGCTAAATCTTTCCAATTCTCACTTAGGAGGGAGGGGGGTCTTGGCATATATTACGTAATTATTTTTCTCGCAGAAAACGGTGTAAAATTGCGTGAAAAATTATTTATAGAGAAAAATATAGCCAAATCAGAGAAAATAGTACTTCTGTGAGCTAGCGACAACGGCTTAGAGTGGCTTATTATTCATAGCGAAGTTGAAGGGGCAGATGATTTTATTAAAAAATACTTGGAAATGCTGGTTCCAGTAGTCACTCTTGAGGCCGTGCACGAGTCTCCATGGACTGACTGAATTAAAATAAATATTTTCTTATAATTTTTGTTTGATATTTATTATGTAATTTTATGATTGTGGTTACGTTAATATTCTCAAATACTAGTCTTAGCTAGTCTTCATTAAAAGTAATAGGACAAGTTTTTTCCCAATAATCCAAGGATTCCCAAGGAAAATCTCACCAAGGGGGGGGGGGGTCGAAAAATTCTCAAAAACGCCTCACGTAATTAATTATTATTAATCCCCTCCCCACTGGTGATACCTTTCAAACTTCAGCTTAAACCAATGATATCTTATACGATACTAAAATTCTTATAACGGTCTAGAAAACAATTAAATGATCCTTATACAACTAAAAAGGGCCCATTTTTATACAACTCTTATATGACTGTTTAATACACATTTATACTACTCTTAATCGACTGTTTTCTAATCATTTATACAGCTTCTATAAAATAATTTAACAGTGTGTCATGTAGTCACATCTATAAAATGGGATTGAAGCGGCACTATGAAGGTCTCACAAAATGGTTGTATAATGCAATATATTTTTTCTAATAATAAGTCGATATTTTACCTCCTAACAAAAGGTATATGGTACCCATATATCTACTAGAGTAATTATGGTTCATAATACACTGGAGTGTATTATGGTTCATAATTCACGCCATGACAATTCAACACTCAAAACATTTCGTTACATAGGTGACTAGAGATGGGGGTACAATATGAAATAAACTATTAAATCTGTGTATTTTGTTCAGGAAATTTGTTTCTGAAATATATCGTATCGATAAAATATCGCAATTTTTAGTATTGATACTTTTCATAACGATATTTTCTAATATTAAGTTTTTAAAACAATATATTTATAACGGTACGTTGTATTGATACTTTACACAGTTTCGCCCATCTCTACATATGTCAAATTATTTAATTTTGACGTTAGTAATACCAAATTGTTGCGACCTTGCTAATATATTACTGCAACGATGAATTCATTGAATTCGGATAGTGGAAATGAACGTTCTTCTACACCAACTGAAATAAAAGAAGCGGCGAAATTAACGACTGTAGGACTGCTGCCAGAAAAGTCATTATAACTTCATGAACTGGAGGTTAGTTGACTTTTATTTAATAAAGAAATCAAGGGTCGTGGACAAAGTATAGTATTCTACTAGCAATTTATGGCCAATATTCACTCTGGTGACTTGCGCCCCTCGCCTGCGGCTTGGGACGCAAACGTCACCCAGCGTGAATAATGGCTATCATAAATTGCTCGTTTAATAATATACTATTATAATGCTGTTATTTCGAGCACAATGGGAACATTTTGTCATCTAGCAGTTTATAAGAGCATTTTATTTTTTAGTGAAGAATATCAGAAACAAATTATATTTCAACTTGAACGTGCATCATACATTTCATTTGTAGAAGTTGAGACTTATGCCGCTTGGGCGGACATCGATAGTAAAAATTATAATTTCATTTGAATGGTTTAATAGCACAAATTTTGATGCGCCGCAAATATTACTGATAGATTATAGGTATATATTTGGCAAGAAAATGAAGCGCTTCAATTCTGGAAGTTTCAAATAGATACTTATCCTAAAATACTTTTTTTTATTATTTTAATAGTTTATCATTTCATATGGATATTCTTTCACAATATAATTCTCTAAATAATGATAAAGTCACAATTTTCAATTTAGCTCCATGTTTCCAACTCAATTGCTCATAATGGCGGCGATAGCGGTACAAGAATTGCCTATTTACATGGCAATTTATAAAACAACAATTTTATCCCAAAGAAATGCCTTAAACAATATTTTATTGTAAAATGGAACGGTATACGATAATTGTTTTATAACGAAGAATATTTAGGCACTATACAACTAAAAAGTGTTTTATAATGCAACGCAATTGAATGCTATACAATATTTATTATACAACATTATACAGATTCGATAAGACAAGCTTAAGTAACTATTTTATAATGTTGTAGCTGTTAATTATATAGTATATTATAGAACTCTTATACAATAGGTATAAAAATCTTATAAAATAATATTTTTGATATTGTATAAACTTGCTTATGAGGTATGATATCATTTTAAAAGAAATGATCGTATAATGCGTTATAGCATATATTGTAGAAGTCACTATAGAACCATTTAATACAACAATTTTCTTTGAAAAACAAAATTATCGCAACTAAAGGCTTAATAAAAACAAAAAATCCTTAAAACAACGCTATTCGACTGTTATATAACAATTCAGTCCTTTTAGAATTCCATTTTGCTAGGTGGGATATCCTTTAATGAGTATTTTGGCAATAATATAGTTCGAGAGCATTTGAAAAGTTCAATAAGACCCAATTTCATACAAAGAGTTGTAATATAAAAAATAATTGTAACTGAGATACATCTTCATCCTACAGCTCAGGCCACATCTCAAAAAAACTGTTTGTTTGCGCCAAAAAGTTATACGAAGAGTGGTATTCAACGTGACTTTTGCTCTGTTTATGCAAAATTTTAAGAAGAGTGGACTAAGGAATCAGGAATCGCTTTTTAACATACAAATTTTGCCTCCGTTCTTCACCCCCTTAAGGGTAGAATTTCGGAAAATCCTTCCTTATCAGATGCCTACGTCGTAAAAAGAACACTCCCTCCAAGCTTCAGGTTTCTACGATCAGCGGCTGTGCGTTGATTGGGTTGATCCGTCAGTCAGTCATTCAGGACGAAGCATTTTCTGTGTATAGATTCCAGAACTATAGTTTCCTATTATACTTTCTGTACGCTACTGGGCGACCAATAATAAATGTCGGAGGGGTAAACCGCCGGCAAAAATTTTGTACATCTACTTCCACATTTGAAAAAACTTTCACATACTTCCACACACTGTTTTCAAGTTAGTTGACAATGTAAGAACCCATGCAACCTTTTTGTAATGCAGCACGTTTCCATAACGAGTACAAAAATTTATAATTTCTTAAAACCCTCAATAGCATTGATTTTTATTATATTTTACCTGCTGTATGGGTAACTTTAACACCCTGTATCTCGAAAACTAAAGCTTCCACAACCCATGTCGATAGGAATTTTTACGCCAATTTTTGCATTTTCTACACGCTCTTTCAGTTTGTAACGCCTATTCATTAACACCCTGTGTAATGACCTATTCAATAATAAATTCTAAATTCGTTATTTTCAACGCATTTCGTCCAATTTCTGTATTAAACTTCCACATACTTCCACAAAACTTCCATATACTTCCACTGCGATGTACACCTACTTGCACTTGCGGTTTTTACCCCTCGTAAATGTCTTCATAGTTTCTAAGAATTGAGTGCCTACTCTTTTGTTACTCAGATATATCTAGGACATCAATTTAAATGGAGGTTCTAGCTTCATATAAAAAGTTCACTGAACATGGTAGACAAGGAACTCTCAACCAGTGGCAACAAACGAATGAATGAATGAAAAATCTGGGATTTATGGTCTACAAAGTTTACGGTCTAAGTTCAGTGAAGAAGTTAATAATTTAAACAGTTTAACCTCGTATCAACAATAAAAACATCAAGCTCAAACGTAGCTACACCTTCCAGACTATAAAATTTACAGCCCATATAATTTGATTGTATCCCTACACCGTATAAATCGTAAAGCCTGGAAATAAAAAAAAACTGTAACCATAAGTTACGGTATTGGCCAATATAGGAAGCAGCAACTTGCACGCATTCCCTTTTAATTTATCTCTCGCCGGGAAATATGATAGCACCCGTAAAGTTTCCCAAGTGATATATCAGATGTTGTAGGTTGAACTACTTCGTCTTAAAATCGTTTTGCTCTTTTATGTTTCGAGCTCAACTTAGTTAGTCTAGGATCAGATACACAAATTGTGAAAAGTTTATAGACAAATATGTAAGATTTTTCAAATTATAGAATAAGAATATATTAATAAGTAGTATATTATACACCAAGCGACTACATTGACCCATTTAAACCCGAGGGTGGTGTTTGAGGAAAGCAATCCACCTAAGGGATTAATGTCACTTTAGTCGAGATGTGTATACGCTATTTTTTGCTATTTGCTATTTTTATCCTCCCAGCCCTTATCTCTAATCTTCTTCCATCCATCCCAGTCACTTTGCCCCTCCTTCCATCGTGTTTGCATTCTCTCCTTCCTACTTTCCTCTCTCCTCAACCTCTCTAATTCCCTGACCGGCCCTCTGCCTACGACTTCTGCTCTTTCAGCCTTTTCACCCTCTTGTCCAGTCGCCTTACTATCTCCTTCAATCTCTCTACACTCTCCGTCTCTTCCTCTTTTCCACTCTTCACTTCCTCCCTTGCTTTCTCCTTTTGTTTCCTCTTCTGCTCCTTATTCTCCAGAGGCGATACCGCCTTCCTTTTCACGCCAGTATCGCTCGTCCACACTTTTCGGAAGAGGTGAAATACCTTGGTATTAAGGCGGCGCCAGACATGCGGCATTCGGCGAATACCGAGCGACTGCTCGCCAAGTAGCAAGTAGTTGAGTTACTCGGCAAGGTGTGCGCCAAATGACAAGCACCTAAACCAGATATTCGCCATTCGTTGGATGCGGATTCAGAGCGTTATACGGCAAATATTCGTTTCCTTTGATTTTGCTTCGAAAGACCGACACACAACGGGAACTACGCGAGCACTGAACAAATACTAAAATTGGTCATCGGCAAGTTGCGATCAACCCGTCCACACACTCGCTACTTGGCGAGCAGTCGCTCGGTATTCGCCGAATGCCGCATGTCTGGCGCCGCCTTTACCCTCGACAGGAAACTAACATGGAACTCTCATCTACACAGCAGAGCAAAAAAGCATATGTGGCTTATGAGCAGTGTCGGAGGACAGTGGGACGCACATGGTGTCTGTCACCCCGTGTGATCACCTGGATCTACACTGCAATAATAAGACCCATGTTAACGTATGGAGTCTCCATGGGGACCGAAGGTTCTACAAGCAACGGCCATCCAAAAATATATCAAATACAGCGAATGGCTTGTTTAAACATAACAGGAGCCATGAGAACAACACCAACCGCAGCAATGGAACTAATTACTGGTCTGACCCCTCTGGACCTGTACGTCAAGGAGGTTGCGTTAATGGCCATGGTAGGATTGCGCACGGCTGGTGTAAACCCCGAAGTAGGAGTGGGCCAATTGAGGTTAAGCCTATGGCAGGAAGCGCTCACTGTGCTACCTCTGCTGCAGGAAGCCAACGATGCAATTGAACCCAGGTTTTTGTTTAACAAACCCTACAAATTTCAAATAAAACAGAACATAGAGCCAGATGCTGCAAATGCATGTTCAAAAATGAAAGAAAGCTCAGGATGTGGAGTTTACTCGAGAGCACTAAGCCTGAAGATTAAGTGGGGAATGGGAAACAATACCAGCGTGGTTCAAACAGAACTGGCTGGTATCTCAATTGCCACAAAAGAACTAACCAGAAGAGGAATTTCTGGCAAAAACATAATAATCTGCACTGATAGTAGACAAGCCCTATTAGCCTTGAACAGACAACGTGTTATATCGAGGCTAGTACTAGAGTGCCACCAAGATTTAGCTGACGCCTCGGCAGATAACAATATTGTGAATACTTTATAGCTGAGTACACATGACTCGAAAGTCAAGAAAACATATTTGTATTCTGTGTAAATATTAATTTATTAAAATCGCAGAGCGCTTTCGGCTGTTAAGCCATCTTCAGTGCTTACTCGTCAGGTAATTTATACAAGAAACTTTGACAACACATTGAAGTGTCAATGAAGATGGCTTAACAGCCGAAAGCGCTCTGCGATTTTAATAAATTAATATTTACACAGAATACAAATATCTTTTCTTGGATAACAATATTATCCTGAGGTGGGTTAAAGGCCACGACAGGAGTAAAGGAAATCGCATTGCTGATTCTTTAGCCAGGGAAGCCGCTGGACTGAAAATTCTAGGACCCAGTGACACCTACGGCCTAACGACAATTGCGGAACTAGCCAAACGTTACACCCATGCTCAATCCCTTAAGAGATGGGATGGAATCAAAGGATGCAGTCTTGCCAGGATCACCCTGGGCGACCCTGGGAAGCTGGCGCCGAAAAAATATTTGGCGATGACCAGGAAAAACCTACGTTCAACAGTAGGATTTCTGATTGGTCACTGTCAACTAAGGTAACACCTCCATACTAAGGGGCTAGTGGACACACCTCTATGCAGGATGTGTGAACAGGAAGATGAAACTGTCAGGCATGTCTTATGCGAGTGTCCGGAGTTATCGTCAATAAGAGAGTGTGTGTTCGGTGAGTCTTGACCTACACCTGCCGATATAAAGAAGATGTCTCTTAGTGACCTGTCCACCTTCCTGGGAAGGACAGCATGGACGATGACCTAGGAGGACAACTCCTCAGGAGGATGTGCCATAGGTAACATGTGGCCTAAGTGCTGTGAGCCTACACACTTACCCTCCCCACTCTACAGATACAGATCGCTCGTCCACTCACTTATCTCTCCCGCCTTATCAGGTGTTCGTTTCACCAGCCTCGATTTTCCAAAAATTCCATTTCCTTCTCTTTCTTCCTCCACTGCTTCCTGTTCCACTTTCCTTGCATACTCCATACTACATCCCAACTGGAAATACTTGAAAACTTTCAAAATGCTGTTGTTTTTCCGTCAAAAATTGAACATTTGTAACACATTTTTCATTTGTACTTTAAATCCCTTGGGATTTTAACTGTCACTTTATGTCTCTTGAAGATTATACTGATGTGGATAGACCACTCTCCTCATCAAACAAATAAAATCGTGGGGCGTCAAGAGTATATTGTGTCACAAGGGCATGTCTTTAGATCAGATCTAGGCTGGTCTGAAACTACTACTACTACTAATACTACTAACTCTGGCTACCCAGTGGGTCCCGGGGCACAAGGGCATTACAGTAAATGAATGCAACAACAGGTCGTTTTTTATTAAAATCAATTTTTTGTTTTTAACGCTAATTAAAAGCAAAAAGTATCAAAATCTTTTTTTATCCATATACCACCCCACATCTAATGGAAAAATCTTATTTCAAATTACTTTTATCTTTCGTAATTTTTCTCTCGAAAGAAGTATTTTATTTATTTGATTTTATAACTTGTCCTTAGACTAACAATCTCCTCCCTTGTACCATTAAAGAAACCCCTCGCAAATTCCTCATTTTAATACTTTTATTTTATTTTCTTTCAGGTAATAATAACGAGAAACGGCACTACGTAGCGATGCGTTGTAAGATTTCAAAGTTTCCGTCGGTAAGTTAATTACATTTTCCCAGTGTCTTCTAATAACGTCGAAAAAGTGGAAAAAAGAATTCACAGAAAATTCCAGTTACAAGAGGAAATTGAAAAATTGATGACAGTTAATTCACAAAAGAACTAGAAATTTATTTCGTTTGTCCTTTTTTGTGAACGATCGTGCTATTAAGTGCCTTTTAGCGCGTCCGGTTGAAAGTAGATGATTCGTGACGGACCGTAGATGTTTATACACCGTGTCCCAAGTTATTGTTTACAAGCAATATTTAAAAGATAATCCAATACCGTAAAAACTGTGAATGGCATAAAAATTCCTTTCTAATGACGTATCACAAAGTATTTCACTTAACAGTCTTTTGGCAGCCACCCCTCACTTTCAAAATTCCAAATTGCTCCCCTGTAAATTTTTGTTCTGTATCTGTAGAGTAGGGAGGGTTAGTGTAGGCTCACAGCACGTTGGCTACATGTGACCCATTGTACATCCTCCCAAGGAGTTGTCCTCCTAGGTCATCCTCCATCCTGTCCTTCCCAGGAAGGTGGACATGTCACTAGGAGACATCTTCTTTATATCGACAAGTGTAGGCCAAGACTCACCGAACACACACTCTCTTATTGACGATAACTCCGGACACTCGCATAAGACATGCCTGACAGTTTCATCTTCCTCTGTTCACACACCCTGTATAGAGGTGTGTCCACTAGCCCCATAGTATGGAGGTGTTTCCTTAGTTGACAGTGGCCAGTCAGAAATTCTATTGTTAAACGAAGATTTTTCCTGGTCATCGCCAAATATTTCTTCGGCGCCAGCTTCCCAGGGTCGCATAGGGTGATCCTGGCAAGACTGCATCCTTTGATTCCATCCCATTTCTTAAGGGATTGAGCATGGGTGTGACGTTTGGCTACTTCCGCAATTGTCGAAGTTGTTAGACCGCAGGTGTCTCTGAGTACTGAGGCTAAAGAATCGGCAATGCAATGCAATTTGTTGAAAATTGCTTGTCACTTTATTTGGAATACAACTTGTTGGTTTTTTATTGATAACATTTTGTAATTTCTAAATACAAACAATAAAGGAAAAAATACAGTACCTAAGTGTTCAAAATTACTTTTCGTTGATTCTTTAAGATAATCTCAATGTAATGCTGTGTTTGATATACTAATTCCTTTGGATAACCCCACAAAAAAAGTCCAGTTGCGTTAGATGTGGCAAGCTGGGAGGCCAATCTATGGGTCCGTAAGTACCTATCCATCTGTTGTAAAAAGACTATGCATAATGCCTGCATTATAAGGTGGAGCACGTCCTGTTGCCATCTCATTGTATCTCGCTCTGCCAGAGAAATGTCTTCTATAAGTTCAGGTAATAAGTTTTCAAGAAAATCTAAATATACCTCTGTCCAGTCAATGTGCCTTCGTAAAAGTATGACACAATCAAATGACCAATAATGGTCATTTTGTGTTTTAACTATACAACTGTTGTGGAAGCTGCTTACGCCACTCCAAAATATTTGATTCAATAGTAAGGAATTGTCGGCAATAATAACATTGAGATGTTACCGTTTAAATATTAAATCCGTTATTTTATAGAATACCTAGTTATTCCATGAAATAGCTGATTTTGTGCGTTAAAGTATGAAACTCTTGTATGGTTTAACTAGTTTTTTCATAGAATAACGATCTGCAGCCCGTTAAAGTGTAAAATATCGCTCCGCTCGGTTGCTACAGCTCAAAGTTTAGGTACTGGTTAGGGATTTAAAAAATGTTCATGTAAAATCCAGTCTGTCAACAAAAAATGTTTTTGTTTTAGGAATAATGTTCTTTGTAATTCCAAGTGTCATTTTAGTAATCCTTGTTGGATTACGTTTCCACAAATACCATTTATACGCTGCATAAATTAGATAAATTGCTCCTTTTTCATTTAATTGTTTATCATCAGTTTAATTGTTTATTTTACACCTTAAATGTATTTTATAAGTTAATTTATAGAATACCTAGTTATTTCATAGAATAACTAGTTAAAGTGTCAAATTAATAACATATTGCACACTTTAACGGATACGATCAGTTATTTCATGGAATAACTAGGTATTCTATGAATTAACTGCATTATATGCTTTAACGGTAACAGAGATATGAATTCTAATCTTCTGTCGTAGGCCTCAGTAGAACTAAATGTAGATTAAATGGGTGATGTTTGTGTTGCTTCAAAATACTCTATATCGTGCTCTTGTTTATTCCAAGTTCTTCAACAATGTTTCTAACAGAAGTATGAGGATTGATACCAGCATACGCCAATACACCATTTCTATCTCGTAAAGTTTTTAAAAACAGTTGCAGAAGCAATAAAGCCAAATATCATAAAGTGCTAATAATAAAAAACCAACAAGTATGTTACATCGTTGTTTTCCAAATAGAGTGACAAGCAATTTTCAATGAAAATATACAGTGCCATTTGAAAATAGAAATTAAGGGGTGGCTGCCAAAGGACTATTACTACTACTACTACTAAATAGGCAGGTGAGCCTTGTCCTGAACAAACTCAAGCCAAGGTTCCGGCACTGAGGCCACTGGCGGGCCCATTGTGCCATTCCTGCTACCTAGACATCCATTAAGCCGAGCCCTTCAATAAAGACCACAACCTTTTTCAATGGATGTCTGCTTGTGTCTCCAGGGGCCATAACAGGGACTCCGAAGATTCGCCTGCGTAGTACAGCCCAGTGTGGACACTCTAAAAGAGAACATGGACTGACGTTTCGTCAGTCATGCCGCAACTCCTACATAGGGAACTTTCCTCTACTCCTAAGTTGTGGAGGTGTTTCCTCATACAGCAGTGCTCTGTTAGGAGTACTGCTATCTTCCTTAGCCTACTCCTTGGTAGTTCAGTAGCTGCCCTGGCGTGTCCATCAGTCCATCCCTTCAGTAGAAGTTTGGATTGTCTAGGACCCTGCAGAGCATTCCAATGAGAGAGGTGCTGATTCCTCAACCACTTCTTCGTCTCCTTGCGTATTTTTTGTTTTGTTAGGCCCAGGGTCGGGCCCAGGCCGCAGAAAGGAGCTGCCGCCCCTTCCGCAGCCAGTCCATCTCGTTGCCTTCAAAACCAGAGTGGGCTGGAATCCATTCTAGCCGCACCACGTTACGCCTTGTAAGAGTAGCAAGTCATTCTCGACATTCGTTAGCAAGTCCTGAATTGCTGGTATACCCACTCAGGGCTTTAATTGCTGCCTGACTGTCGGAGTATATGGTTATGTGTCGATCCACATAACCTATGTCTAGGTTTATCTGCGCCCATTCCAAGATAGCATATATGTCGGCCTGATATGCAGATACACCATCACCCAATGATACACAAACTAGTGCTCTTGGGTTCCTGGAGTAAATTCCAGCTCCTGCTCTATCACCGGAGCATGAGCCATCTGTGTACCAGACGGTCCCATTAGGCTGTGTATTCCAATCTTTTTCCCAGGACTCTGTATCCCGGATCATGGCCCTGTATGGGGTAGCGAAGTAGTACTTACGCAGGCATTCATCAGCCGCTCGAGCCAGAACTGGAATATCTTCCAGGAGCCGGAGATTCTTGACGTGCCTGCACTCTTCCCCTCTTCGCACGTACCCCAGACGTTTCAAGCGCAGGAAAGCCCTCCCCGCCTCAGCCTCGATAACATGATGGAGAGGCCGAAGACCTAGGATAGCAGCATAATCACTCTATAGAACCATATGATCGTTTTGGGGGTCAGT
>CAJUYG010001878.1:48767-65817 GCA_910591675.1 Galerucella calmariensis | reverse complement strand
CAGTTCAGTGTAGTTGGGTGATAATAAGATCCTAAATTATTCAATTTAATTAATGAATTAGTAATTTCTACATATAAGAATGATTTGTAGTCCTGAAAAAGGCTGATTTGTCGAAAACTTGAAGTTGACGTACCTAATCAAAATTCCATTTCATCAGAATCTGACGAATCTTCAACTCCAATATTAATTATAGATTCAACACGGTTCCATCCTTGATATTGTCCAGTTGCCACATCTTCTGTTCTTGTTTATGCGTATGACTCACAGATTTTTCCAGTTCTTTTACATACACTTTTGATAAAAAGTTTGGCAGTAATAGATGTAGGTCTCCCAATTTATGAGTTTTATTATTTTACCTGAGCTGCCCAGTTGTACTTGCTATCACATTTCATCAGATGCAATCATAAGAATTTTCGTTAACCAGTTTAACGTCCATTTAAATATGTTATATAAAATTTTGCTTCTACCGCACTCTACTCTAACTATATAGATGGGTGTTGACACTGGTAACATAAGGATACGTATTAAAAATTGAACTTGGATTTAGTCAAGAATATCAGCATAACGAAGTGCCCAAACAGAAATACAATTGGACATTGTGCTTGTAACTAGTGCGTCAGAAAGTTGTAACCTTGTTTGCATGCAGTCAATTTTAAGTTTGGATAAAACAGGTATAAGAGCTCCCGTTGCTTGTTTTGCTTTCGCGCTACTCTTATCTGCCATTTCACGGAATAAAAATGAGGAGGTAAAAGTAACACCAAGGTAATTGTAGGTGTTAGTTAACTCAATATAAGTACAATAGCATTGAGTTCGCAGTGGTATGGTGGTAATCGTAGCACAATAATTATACGTTCTAACGCCATTTCGTCAATTACATATTTTTGAACTTCGATTTGTGCATGCTTACAATTCATAATAATTCTTGTTTTACGCAATGCTCCTCGTATTTAATGTAGCGGTTATCCAACCAAACGATTATCTCAGCTTTCTTCCAAGCAGTTGTTGGCAATTTTTCTAAAAGTCTTGATTGATAGCTATCATTATCTAGAACAATAATTACACAATGTTCTGGAATTAAATGTATAGCAATTTAACTAAAAATTTTGATATTTTTTATCAACTGCTTCTTCTCATTCATTATACCGGATCTCCAGTAAATATATACCTTGAATAAAAGTTTTCTTACATTGTTAAGAAAAATTTAAAAAAACCTAAATACAATTCTTCTCTAGCCTTGTCATTTTGAGTTTCAAGTGAATTTGAGTTTAAGAAGTGCTGCCATAAGCGATCTTTTACAGTTTGTCAATAATCAACAAGTTTCTGGATATGTCTCATCCAGTACAAAGGGCAACAACTAGCTTGCGCGATTTCCAAATACATCTCTTTTTGAGTATTATGTAGTGGTTGGAATAGTTCGAAGAGGCATTAAGCCGTAAATAACCCTGGATGAGAAAGGAAACATTTTCACCCGTAAACTAAAACATCAGTACACACTGTGCGGGAATGCGATTGTAATCCGAAAATCTGCTATTAATGTATTTGACGAACAAGGAACGAGAAATTCACATTAAGGGTACTTTAAAACCTTCAATTCTTAAGCCCGATATGCACTTATTGCACTTATGCAACGTGCCATCAAACGTGAACGGAACCGTCGCGGTCGGTACCAGTCCACACTGCATCGAACTCCTATCGTATCACTTCTTTGATTGGCCAAACTGCCTACCAAGCTCGTTGCGTGTCTTTGTATCAAATTGTGACACGTCACTTTGTAACGGATCCCGTATCCACTGATACACAACGATGATACGATCCGGGCGGATGCAAAAGTGGATACCGGGATTTAGACCGTTGAGATTCGGTGAGAATGGAATGTCAAGGCTGGCACCTTTGAGAGAGGCACACAATAGTAGTTTGTACAACTAGCGCGCAAAGCGTCACTTTTCCTACGAGCGAAGAAGCAAATCTAGTGAGTGGGTAATGTGATTTGCGTACAAGTTGTACACAATACTTTTTCTACAATCACATTTATTAATGAAAGAAATACAGTAATTTTTACAGTTATTTTATTCAAACTGTGAACAGAAAGAACTTCAATATGAAAATAAATAGAAAAATCAGTTGAATGTATAATTAATTGTAAAATTTGAACAATTTTGCATTGAAACCTCAGGTAACAAATATTTCGGTTGCAGTTCGAGCCTTTTCGATAATATCTGGAGGAGTATTTTCAATATCCGAATTGGACAACTCAAAAGATAAATTATTTTGATCTTGGTTCATAATTCCAAAAATAATGCTTAATAGGTTAATGTTTTTATAATTAATAAATTAAAATTGGTTTGGTTTAAATTTAAAATTGTATGATTCACTATTGAGTTGAATTGTCAAAAAAAGTTGACAGGTCATAGGTATCTTTATTTGACATTTTCGTGCGGAAAAGTGCCATAGCGTGTAGTTTTCACATTACTTTTCCAACGATTATCAAAAGAATTGAGAAAAAGCCTGCTTTGCGTATAAAAAATTTGTGTAGAAAAGCGTGTTTTGCATAGTGGTTGTAGGAAAACAACGTTTTTGCAAGGGCTTGTGTCGTAGGATGCAGTGGAGCATTTATGTGGTAAATGGACTTGGAATGCACGGAAGTGGAAGTATCGAGGGCAAATAATCAATAAGTAATAAATTGTGGTGGTCTTAATTAATTGTTTGAGTCCCAGCTGCAATTCAGTTTACTATTCTACACAAAGTACAGTTTTTTTTCAAAACTGTAAATCATTAAACATGAAAAAATCTCCTAATTAGGATAGGTATAGAAAAATTAACAGTTCCAACGGAAGTCCCACCTCTATTTCTTCTCTGCTGGAAGATGTGTTCTCGCACTACCATTTGCGTGTTTGTAGAATCCTAGAATTGGTTTCATAATTTCGTAACTAACGAGATGTTTATGAGTTACGGTTCTCAGAGAGACAATTGATGAGATTGAATGATCCATCGGTGTTGTTTCTATTGTACTTACTTTATGTGATATCCTTGTTCGATTTGTCCTTGATACTTTTGAGAGTTCTTTGTTGCTGTGATATTTGTATGAACTGAATGAATCTTTAAATATCACAAATTGTACAGGATCTGCTGATTACTTAGCTGAAATGTATCTTCTGTATGTTCTTTTTGTTTAATTGTTTTGGTAAATTGAACCACAGTCAAGAATAATTGAGTTTTTATAAAATTCAGGTTCCTATCTGACACTACGAAAAAATTCGACAACGTTAAAAATGCGATAATAGTGACATCTCACATCTACACATGTACACATTTGCCGGTAAATGTACACATTTGCCTCCTCGTTTGGGTAATGTGCATCCAACTAACATTTACAATTTCAAAGAAGGGAAATGTACATTGAATTCACAATGACCATGTTGTTTTGGTAAATGTGAGAAAACGGGGAAGGAAATATAATCATTACATTCTCCCTTCCCCTTGAAAGATATTCAATACTTTGTAATGAACATTAATATTTTCAAGAACTGGAAGGGAATGTAATCATTGGATTACCCTTCCCCTTAAGATATCCAATACTTTGTAATAAACATTAAGTTATTCAAGAAGGTGAAGGGAATATAATCATTGGAGTTACCATTCCCCTTCTTGATTAACTTGATATACGCGTTACAAAGTATGGAATGCATTCACCATTCTCATTTTTGAAAAATATCCAATACTGTGTACCACGCATATCAAGAGATTCAAGAAGGGGAAAGGCTAATCCAATGATTATATTCCCTTCCTCTTCTTGAATAACCTAGTGTGCATTACAATGCATTCATCACTAAAGCAGTGCGATCAACATTTCTTGTTCGAAATCAAACTTAAAAAACAATAAGAGAAAGAAATATATTTATCGAAAGTGGTATGAAAATGAAGTTCGACTTTTTCAAACATAACTATCCATTTTTTTAATAAACCAGAGCGAATTTGAGAAAATTAAAAGTGCATTTGAACTTATTTTTCAACGACCTTTCCAAATCTCTTATTATTTTTTATGAACGCTATTTTTACGATGCTCGTTGAGTACATTTTTTTTGTTTTGTTTTTTTCTCTCTAATTGCTTAAATAATGAAAACACAGAAAAACGTTTGAAACAAAAATTGTAGCTAATACATTTATCTATTTGAAAAGTTTTTCTGTAAATACAAAAGTATACGAGATAAAATTAATTTCAGTGGTAGTCAATTCGTGGTTACGTGCGAACGGCCCGTGAGCCAAATTTATTAACCGATCGACTTGAAAGTTGATAATTTTGGGCTTATAACATTCTTAAAAAATGAATAAACATATGTAAAATGTAGAGAAAGATCTCAACTTTTAGATAGGAATACTTTAAAATTTGAAAAAGTAGATTTTCTAACTCTAAAATCAGTATATTAATAATAAAACTAGAGCTAAAAGTCAAGAAATAATAATTATAATTCCTATTTAATTAATAATTTATTTTAGATTTAGCATTGCAAATGAGCCTGAAACATTATTATTGCAAAAGCAAAGCCATCACGATTTCGAACTTTAAACAAATGCTTCTTGAAAATCTGTTTTTTTGCATGCTTAATTTTACTTGTTTTTGTAGACTCTATTTAATTATACAGGGTGAATCATTAGTGCGATAAAGTCCAATATTTTGTAAATACTTGATGATATTTGAATGAAATTTTGACTGATTGTAGCCAGCCTAGAGGCTCATATTTTAAAATTAGTCGCAATTGTACAGCGTGTTCCATAACGCCGTGCCAGATCAAAGATATTTTTTTAAATGGGACACACTGTATTTTACTTCAAATTTGAATTCTGCTTAACTTCGCTAACAATTTTTTTTTTCACAAAACTTTACAATATACATATACAGTACACAGTTCTCAACTCGCGGCGTTTCAAACGTTAGGTATAGCATATGCAGTGTGACGTCACAGGTAACCACGCCCCGTTTTCGTTCAATGCAATTTCTTCAATTAATTTGAGGGTTTAAACGTTAGCGGAAAAATCTAAAAATTTGGGAAAATGTTTAAAATGAGTTTTAGGTGGTCAGAACTTTTTAAATACGCTGTATAACCCATTACAATATTATATCATTGTAATAGCGAAGTCAAGCAGAATTCAAATTTGAAATAAAATACAAGGTGCCCCATTTAAAAAAATATAACTGATCTGGCACGACGTTCTGGAACACGCTGTACAAGTGCGACTAATTTTAAAATATGAGCCTCTAGGCTGGCTACAATCAGTCAAAAGTTCATTCAAATACCTTTAACTATTTACAAGATATTGGACTTTATCGCACCAATGAATCACCCTGTATATTTTTCGAAATTTATATAATTCAATGAAACTTAACCACTGAACACTTTGAAGCATCTATTTTTGAAGCTACCATACAGTTTTTCTATATATCAAACTGTTTAAATAATAGACAATTATTTACAATATAGTAGTTTACCAACTAGTGCGGAAAGTGATACTTTCCCGCACGCTTTTACAGAAGGCCGAACGACGCTTTAGCGGTGTTCGGCCAGCAATCGCGTGCGGAAAAATCACTTTACGCACGTGTTAGGTACACTATTTTGTATACTAACATGCGGAAAATAACCCAAAAGTTAACATAAAGAAACATTTATTGTTAAATACATATCAACATATTAATTATTATTATTTGACATTCATTTGATGAGGCTTATACCAGTGCCTTTACAAAATTATTGAAATATACGTTTTTTTTTATTAAAAATTATAGCAGAATTATAATAAATGTATCAATCTTTCAGTAATTTAGTGAACTACAATCCATACAAATATATATTCTAAATTTTCAAACGTCAAAAAATAACCCAAAAAATTTACTTTCCGCACTAAAAAGAGTGCGGAAAGTGAGCTTTTCCGCTCGCTAGTAGAAAATAGTATATTACATAACGTGTGCGGAAAGTGACATTTACTTTCGTACGAGTAATGTACAGTATTTTTCCTACGATCCCGTGATAATTTCACCAAATAATGTGTAATCAACATCTGACATATTAATACACAAAATGTTATAATTGAAGTCAACATAAATGATTTCAAAATTAACAATAACCATCAATAGTGACAAAAATTCAAGTAGTTTGACTATATAACATAGGTAGGTTATTACAATAATTAATTGGTTGGCTAATTATAGAACTTGAATGTGAAATTATTATTGTCATCATACTTCATACATACTTATCATGAATACCTTTCAAGATGATTACATTTTCCTACTATCGTAACAGGTGACTTGAATTAGTTGGTACAACATCGGACTTCTGAAGAAGAGTACGCGGGATCGATCCTCGATCGCGCCCTAAATTTTTTTAATCAAGAAAATGACAAAAATTTCACTCTTCAAATAGATCGCTTCAAATTTAGATATTACATAGGTAAATCTAATTAAAAATTATATATTTGACAGCTTGCCAGTGGTCAATCTTAATAAAAATTTATTTAACAGCTTTTTTATCCGTAAACGTACGGATAAGTTTTTTTTTCCGTGCGCGTACCTATGAATAAAGGCCACTTTCCATAGAACTAGACAGTGCGATATATGTCACTTTCCTATGTGATCGTAGTCTTTCAGCAAACCTTCAATAACTTTTTATAGTGTTTATGATATTATCCAAAAATTTGTGAACTTTATATTGAACTTATTTAGAAGTAACTATTTGGTAAAAAAGTTATCTCGCGCTTGACAGTGTTGTACAGGAATCCCTATGACGCATCTTATAAATAACACACTGTATATACCAACCCCGTTTAACTTTGAAGCGGAATTCAAAGTCCTTCGTGGCATATAGCCAGGGAAGTAGTTGTTGCTTCTTAGTGAACGGTCTTTTTTCGTCGATTTTCAAAGACTCTGTGAGGCGTTTTATTGCGTTGCTCGATGTTGCAACAAATAACAAATGCTCTCTCTAGTGTTAATAAAATATGAGTAATTTATAATTCGAATTATCATTCGATTATTGAAATCGTTTATAACCTGAAAATCCGATTTTTTTCACCAGGAAATTATTGCTCTATCTCTTCTCGACTTTCACGTACCGGAGATTTAACCGAACAATTTAATCTAAAATCGTACTATACGTTTAGTCGCGAAACAAAACCGAGACAACAAAAAAACATTTCGAACAGATACGCTGCTGCAAAACGAACCACTAACTGGAAGAAATTGAAAATTATACACACAACAAAAGAATCAAAAAGCCTGTGTGATCCTCCAACAAACAAACAAACACAGACCGCCGCATTTTAATTTGAAATTTACCTCATTAACCCTTTTCAGCTTATTTGTTCGAAAAATATATGAACACTAAACGGTAAGTTGGACTTGCTCGCATTTTCCGCATTAACCCGAAGTTCATAAAGTCCTAACAACGATTTACAAAAAAAAGTAACCAAACAGTCTAAATAATGTACGTTTTAAAATTTTCATCGCCGAGCTTAAAAGGGGTTTAATTTTTCAGCGGACGGTCATTATAAGGCATTTAAGCTGTTTATTAAAGATTTACTTTCATGGCTAGCGTAGTTGGAAAAATAAATAATGTTATTATTTATGTATAAGTGATGACGTTTGTAACGAGGGGAATATTTATTAAATTGAATCATTTCAAATAATTTTTGTTTATAAGCGATTCATGCGGAAACGTTTATAATATTAATAACTGGATTTTTGGTTGTCATCACAATGAAATATCCATTAGACTTGATCTTTAAAAAAATTCCAACTTCACCAAACAAATTACGCGTGTTGAACAATGTCGCTCTCTTCATAACGTGTATACGTACAACGTTTTATCTATTTCCGCGCTTTCATAATGTTCAATAAAATCTTCAATTACAATGATAATATTGAAGTGGAATCAAATGGTGTTAGAAGTATTGTTACTATGATGTATTCACCCAGAAAATTGACTTACTTTAAATAACTGTGTCCTGAATAATGTTTTCAATGTTTATAAATCTCAAAATACTATTGAATTAAAATAATGGGTTAATTGTACAGTTTAAATAATGAAATAATTGTCAGTTTTGACAGTACCTACCTAATTAATAAATTATTCTTTGAAGCTCATGTGGTATCTCTATGTTGAAACATAAACTGTTACGTAAAGTTTTTACAAAACTACTTTTCATAACTGATATATGAAGGTTATGAAAAATGTGACGTTACCTAACGTCAAGGAGAGACGTAAAGTGTCACATTTGATAGCGGAATTAGATAAAATCAATTTATCTAATTCCGCTAAAACACCGATTAAAAACACTGAAAGACAGTAAAACCACTCAAACTCACGACAAAGTATTTTTTTCAATTCTATGCACATGAATTTAAGATTCAAAGAATCAGAGAACTGACAGAATAATTACGCAATGCATAGAGAAATATTTCTCTATAACAGAATGAAAACAAATTTCCATTAAAAAACTTTTTTACTGCGCAAGCGCCAATTCATTCGACTCTGCTCCTCCATTTCGGACTATGCGATCCGGAGCGTATGATTTTTATGAAATTAATAATATCGGATCACGGGCCAAGAATATAACGATGATCGCCTCATGCGATCATTCGCCATGAATCTATGCCGCTCATTGCTCAAGAATAGACGTCCTGTGGAATTGCTAAATGCCTAAGTAAGGAGAGCATCCACAAATGGATAAAAAATCAGGCGTTGCACTGGTAGTAGGAAACCCTAGGACAAAGGCGCGCTAAATTATTCCCTGAAACCCCTTCGGCCAAACTGTCACACGATCTACTATGTCAAAGTCGAGAAACGACGAGGATGATGGTGGGAATGCTGACAGGACGTTGTAGGCTGAGGAAACATGGGCACATAATTGGCCCAGCAGATGTCAGGAACAAGACGAAACGGCGGAGCACATACTCTGTGAGTACGAATGCCTAGGAGAAGAAAAACCGTGGGCAGAGAGCTACGCAAAGGAAGCGGTATCTAGGCTAATAAGTCTAATAAAACGAATAAAGCTAGATATAGGGAGGACCATAACAGATCGGCAGAGGTCGCAGTGGGATATAACAAAAAGCCACTTCAATTCTAATCTAATCTAATCTACACTATCTTAAGCCCATTTGTAACTGTCAATGATTATTTACAAGCTTTAGTCAATTTTTCAGGATCCTAAATACTTGAACGAGTTTTGTTTCTCAAATACTTGATAACAGACCAAGTTTTTTGAGAGGAATAAGTTGTTATCAATTTCACAGTTCAAAATGTTATTGCCATAAAGTATTATTTAAAGTTTTCTGTAATATTGTCGTATTTAATGGAGCACGTTACCAATAGATATCGCAGAGTAATAATTATTCTAACGCTTTATAAGTTTTGAAAAATATTTTTCAAAAACAGTGGCCTTTCAACTAAAGGCCCATCCCCAATCAATTTAGTGGCGAAGTGGCACTTCGGCACACGTGCTGGGACAATGACGTTTAAACGTAAGTATCCTCAATTCAATTTCGTGCTGACATGCGCGCCGACTTGGAAGTGCAAGTTTGCAAGTTGTACCTTTTTCGGTGCGTGCTGAATTGTGTCATGCGCATTCAATCATGGGAAAATAATTTAGGTACTCTAACCCTATTTTATTCTATTATCTTTATAAACAAACCTACATTATTTTCTAATATCGTAATTATATTAATTTGTTGTCTTTGATAAGTAGTTATTTACAAGAATAATCACATGTTGAACTTTTTAATTACCTCGTTACCTTAAAATAACAATGAGAATGCGCATGTGCGATAACATTCAGGCAGACTGAATTGACAGGATTGAGGATGGGTATCCGTTTTGCAGCACGCGTGCTGAAGTGCGACTTCGCTAGCAGATTGATTGAGTATGTAGCTTAAGGAGCAGCAACTACTTCTCGGGCTAGAGGCCACGGCGGCTATTGAATTACACTTCACCGTCAAACAAGATATGTGACACCAACCATTTTGGTTTGCAATTAGAAGAGACAACGTAATTTGTAGACCGGTTTCTAAACCCGCGGCCGCAGTGCAGGCGGGTGGAGGGAAGCCTGGTGGGTAGAGGGTGGAAGTCAATTGGTAGAGGGTGAATATACCTTAGCCGCTCTGGTCGACGGAAAATTATCGTAGCAGCCCAAAATCAAGTTCAGTCTAATGTGTAGTCTGTGTGTGTCAACATGCCCGTTTCAAAATTTGCCAGAAGGCTTCTTCTCTGTGACAATTCTTCTCTGAAGTATATTAATCTAAAAAAAGGGGAGTTGGGTGCATACGTATAACTTGCACAGAGACCACTATGGAAAATTTCTACGAGTTTACAAGAAGATGCGAAATTTCCCCGAAAAATTTGTTAATTATGCACGTATGAGTGTAGACTCCTTCGTTTATAAACAGCCGAAATTAACTTTTCTTCCAATATATGCCTTGCGCAGCTTGCGCCTGGTTGAAAATATCAAACACAACTGATTCCCTGGTGGCTAGCTTGGCAAGTCGATAGACTGCTTAAGATGGGATCGCAGTGCGGCTGGTTCCATTCAATCGCTTGGTACGGAAATATAGCTCGCGGGTTGCTTGGAGGGTCGCTTGGAGGGACCCTCCAGGTAACACGCTTGCACTGTGGCCGCGGCCAAAGATTACAGAATAAAAATATAAGATGTTTCACTCCAGGGCGGTTTTATTCAAGTTGCTATCCCAAACGGACGCCGCTCTCATAAATTATGTTTACGTCTCGCTTTTGTTGTCAAATACGAGACCGGTAGATACCAGAGAAGTTTGAAAAGCTTATTTTATTTTAAGCTATACAGGGGTAATTGGAGAAATATATATTTAAATTAATAGGATTCTTTATCACAAAGGTTTATTTTTAAATGTTAATTATTTCGAAAAATGTTCGGGATATGAATTTGAAAAGGTAAGTAAAAAATAAACTTGAATTTTTAAAATGAATCAATTCACAGTTTTTATCTAGCATCTTAGTAATTTTGTGATACTTATTGATAATCTAGCAGATATTTATCACAAATTCAATTAAATATACTCACTACACCAGAATAATAGGGCCACTAAATTTTAAATTTTGATCCTTAAATAATGCGTATTTTTTGGATTGACAAGGTTAAAACAGTAAAAAGAGAAGCAGCTGCAGGATACCTTTATTAAAAAATTTTATAAATGTAAAATACTAAGTTTGGAGTTTGGTTTATGTGTTAAATTTAATCTATTGTCTTTCAAATCTTTCAATATACATTTGAGAGTAAAATACATACGGACTCTGGTATAGGGACTTGTATAATATTTGAAAGGAAATTGATTACATGGATGATGAAAAGAAAATTTAGTAAATTCGTTCAAAAAGAACTGACCAATTCCCCTTTGGTTAGCTATAGAATTGAATTTTTGTGTTTTCTTTCTTAATGTACTTGTTTATATAATATCCTTATTATAAAAATAAATCCGTAATTTTGCATTAGCAAATATTGCAAAATATTTATTGTTCAAGCTTTGCTATTAAAGAGAAAAATATTAATATGACTTTTTGCTCATTTCAACAATTAATTAAATTTAAAAAATCTATACAACATAAATATAAAACACGAACAACCAATAAACACCGTTCTAAAATAACAGCGCTCGACGGGCGACGGCCCGTATAATATGCCAAATTAAATGCAAGTAAGGACGTAGCGACGTACTGTACCATCCAAATCACCACACAGTCACCAGCGGCATCGGTGCTTTACGCGATAAATTCGAAAGAGTGAAACATCTTATATTTTTATTGTGTAATCTTTGCCACGGCTTAAGAGCTTAATCTCGGACTGAAGAAGACACCAAAATCACAATTAATACATGTCTTCCAGTAACGGAATTGTAAAAGTCTTGACAATAGCGGCATCTTCATCTCCAACTGCAAAACAAAGTTTAAAAATTTGACAAAAAGCCACGTGGGCTTGAGACAATAAAGTATTCGTTGAACGGTCACTGTTTTTTAAAATTTATAAAGAGTTGGAATAATTATTATCCTACTATATCTATTGTTATTGGTATCTTGAATAAAAAATTTACTGGAACAAAAAAAACTTTCATTATGCACGATTTTCTATGTTATTTTGTAAAACCATTAATATCAACCAAATACCATTATCTGAAATGTTAGAATGTAGGTTAGTCAAGTAGTAAAACGTGTACCTATTATAGTTTATGCTTGGTACTCTCGAAGAAATCAGAATAACCGACTCATTTGTGAAGGTCAAGGATAGCAAATAAGCTGTCGGCAGTGTTTAATATTACAATAACGTTTATTTAAGAAAATAATAACTTTACAATAAATACGTCATAGATGTGTCATTTTTTATATCTTTCTAATTAATATATTTTTGAACTGAGTGCACTAAACTTCACTGACAGTTGTGGTTGCAAATAAATGAAAAATCAACACGGAAATATGTTCGCGGCAATAGAAATACATGGTGTTTCTAAATTCATGCGGCAAAATTCAGGAGGTGATTGCTCGTATGGAATTAAGATGGGTCTTTCCTATAACAAAATTTCTTCAGTCCACTCCTTTCCGAGATATCACCCTTAAAATGTGGTGGCTAAAATTGAGTTTTTATTTTTTTTCTGAATTTATAGTAAAGGTAGAAACTTGGAATTCTGTGATTTTTATGCTCTCGCAAAGGACTAACTACGGGTATTTTTTCCATATTTCTGTTGCACTATACGGGGGTGAAATTAGTAACTCTTACTTTATTTCATATCAAAACTTTTTTATGGAATAACATTTAACTTAAAATTCTTTTTATTTAAAAATTTTCTTAATATTACATTTTTTTCCCAAAACTAATAGCTGCAGAGAGAAAAAAAAACATCACCATAATTTTTCATTCTTTTAATAAACTGAGTGAAAAACAGTAAATATATAATAGTTATTTATGATACAAGTGCGTGAAGTTATACTTTTGCGCACGAGCTGCGAAAATGCAAGGAACGAACGTAGCGAGTGCCTTTTTCGCAACGAGTGCGCAAAACTACTTCACGCACAAGTGTCATACAAAACTTTATCTACGACCATATGAATAAAAAATAAAAAAATGTGCTCTGAAGGGGTTAAAAAACATAAAAATAAATTCTATAAACAAATAATTCTAATTTCAGGTGGTGTGCAATCCGAAGAAATGCATTCTTCTCGAGGTTCTTCCATTTAAAATAAGTGTAATTAAAATTTTAAATATAACAGAAAATATTTTTCACTATGTCTGACACTTCTGTCAAATTTACTGACAGCACAAAAGTTTATACAACAAACGATTAAATTCAAGGCAACTAGATAATTACGTAGCTAAAATAGAGTGTTGAAATGATAATTTTTCACTGAATATAGTAACCAATCAAATTACTCAATGTTAAGTCATGTGTCAAATTTCATCAAATCACCTCAGGATTACAGCGATAATACCCTACATGTGGTGTTTTCAGTTTGGTGTCCTGACAACAGGATTTAAAATGTCGCGAAGATTTGGTATTGCATCTGATCATTCAATTAATTTACCAATTGTACTTTTCACAACTGTAGTTTTAAATAAAAATGAATAATATTTGATTAAAACTAATAAAGTTTGTATTGAAAATTATTAAACATCATAGTGACAATCAATTTTTTGATATCTACAAAGTAAAAAATTATCTTACCGAATACTCCTCGGGTCTTGATAAATACTCAAAATTTTGTCACAGACAATGCTTCAAGCGTGTTGTCTGCGGCCTTGGGCTATTGTAAAGCAACACGCTTTCAGCATTCTCTATGACAAAATTATCTCGGTGTTATCAAGACCCTAGGGGTATTACTACTGAAAACCCCATTTACGCACGCTTTTGGGTGTTAAAATGAAAGTCCCATATAAAAAGCGTTGTTCATTTACGCACGCTTTTCAACGTATGTTCAATGGAAATGCACGAAAATTTCAAGTTTTTAGCTGTACTGAAATTAAAAAAAAAATCATCAATTTTAGTCACTACCTTTTAAGGTTAATATCTAGAAAAGGGGGTTAGTCGAGGAAATTTTGTCATAGGAAAGACCCATCTTGATTTCATACGAGCAATCACCTCCTGAATTTTGTCACATGAATGTACTCGTAGAAACACCCTGTATGTGAAGATTTCAAGTATCGGAGCCTCGGCCTTTCAAATTCGGTGTTTTAATGCAATTATCGATATTTGTAAAGGCCATGTCTGATTCGCTGAAAGTTGTATTGGGGCACCGGATTTCATGTCAATAATGTCCAAGTTGCCAACCCAAAATTTTGCCTTGTTCGCTTTTTCATAAATATATGCAAATTCAGTCTCGGCTCTCTGAAATGGGAAATTACAGAGTTTTATTAAATGGAAATATTACTTGAAATCTCTGTTGTCTTGAGAAAATTTTAAAGCTCTTTTTTTTCTTAAAACCTATATATTCGTAGTAGAACATAAAATATCTACAATATCATGATTTTTTCCTTATTACATAAACTACGTAACGAGAGTGGAAAACAATAAATATGGAAAGAAATAAAACCAGATTCAATACTAACGTAGAAAAATGACCAGCCAAATTTCGAACACGCTCTATTATTTGAGGCATATTTCTTATTATATCAAACACTATTCGAATTCAATTTTTCACGTTTTGTAAATCAATTACCTGCTCGAGGTTACCCCATAATTATAAATCACATGGATTCAATTCTGGAGATCGAGGAAACCAATGTTGCGGCCCTCCTCGACCAAGCCAAAGGTTAGGATAAGCTGCAACTAATTATTTCCTACAAGTCTGACTAAACGTACTGGAGCACGATCTTGTTTGACCCACCTTTCTTGTCCAATATTGAATGGGAAGTCCTCAAGTTGTTCAGAGAGAACATTTTGGAAATAACTTGTAATGAAAAAAAGCAAGAACCAAGACCAATTACCAAATCAGAGTTTGGAACGGTATCGGTCTTGTTCTTGGTCTTGCTCAAATACTTGTAGTCTTAATCTTTGATCTTGCATATTCATTCTTCGTGCTCAAATCTAATTCTCACTACTTACGTCGTTTTGGAAAATTTTAATTGGTATAAATTATAAATGATCAACAAAATATATTGAAGCTAACACTATTTGAAATGAAAATTGTAATCTTGCACTTTGGTCTTCTTCTTGCATTCCTAGTCTTGGCCTTGGTCTTGTTCTTGTTTATCTTGCAAAATCGCAAGACCAAGACCAAGACGGATTTTGCTCATTACTAGAGTTAACTGGGGTAAGCAATTCCAACTAATGGCTGAGGAAAAAATGTGGCTCAATTAAGTAGGAAGTCCCCTATATCTACAAATCCACACATTAACTAAAAAAACATTCTGGAAATAGTGCTCTATAATATTGTGTGGGTTTTCGTCAGCACATACGTAATTTTTATTAAACTTTATGATGGATACTTTTGAAAAATGTGCCTCATCTATAAGAAATAATCTATTTTAGGTAAATAACAATCAATAACCGGTAAATGCATTTAGTCCATCTGGTTATTATTGGTTATACTGAACCCTTGAAGACATACCTACTAGTGATTGACAGCAGCAAACGAATTACATATTACAAAGGAACGTCTCTGGATCGGCATAAAGGCAAATATAGCAAACTATAAGTTCACTGGTAATTTGTAACTAACCACAGGATTTGACATCATTCTACAAACACCTTCATGAGTTTTGCTATAGAGGAAAAGCCTTTAATTACGTGCTGTTTTTGCTAACCATGCATTCGTTGAAACATTTCTTACAGTTTTATACAAAACATATTTTTTAATTGTTATAAAATAAACATTTATCGAGGTTGTCGTAGAAAAAAGTATATTATGCAATGAGCACAAAATGATGCCCATTTTGTTGCGAATTGCATACTATACTTTTTCTATGACGACATATCGTTCACTTTTAATACATTGCAAAAACTTTGAAATAAATAAACTGATTATATTTCATTACTCCGAATTCGCCGCTAATGGGCTTTCTATCACAATTAAAATATAAATTGCAGAAATATGTGAATATTTTCTTTATTTCTAATAGGTACACAGAAATAGAAGCTTATAAAAATGTTTTTATAGGAAACAACTATGAGATTTCACGTTACCTACTAAAACTTTGACAAAAACGATCTGCTGACATTTCATCAATTTGTCGATGGACGTCATAATTTGACAAGCCGTAGCCGTTGTGATTTTAGAGTGAGCCTAAAACTAACACGAAATATTCCATTTCGCATTTGTTGCTTAGCAACTTGCCTAGCAGCCGATGCAAAAATGAAATTCTGTTCAAAATGTGCTTGTTTATGATTGAAGATACGGTTACAAAATGAACATTTATCGAGGTTGTCGTAGAAAAACTATATTTTCATATCAATAAAGTTCACGTAAACGTGTTTGTAGACGCATTGATGTAAGAATACCGTTATAAAGTCTGTGTCATGTACCTACAATTACCGTCTTTTGAATTGACAGTAATTTCGTAGAATAGTGGGAGTGTATGTATACATACAAATACGAGGTTATTTCATTAAATTTAAAACGGTTGTTGGTGACTTGAAGCCATTGTAACAATGTTTTATGAATCAGTTGAATTAAAAAAAAAAAAAGGTTAAAAACGTTGCTCCGAGTTGAATGTCTTTTTGTAACAAAGACTTTTTGTACCTACTGATGGTATACATTTCCTTCTACTTCGACATTTGGGATGTATTTTTTTGGCTCTGTAGCAGAATAGCGTCAGTCAAAATAGCGCTAGGTTAAAACAGCGGCGGACAAAATAGCGCTTGACAAAACAGCGCCGCACAAAAATAATTATACTTCATAATTTTACTACTATCTCGTTTATAAAAATAAACTAAAGTGCCGAATTAGCATAATTAAGAATAAAATATTTTTCATAAATAATAGTCATAACAATAAGTCACTTCAACATCGCTTCCAGCTGACAGAGATAAAAGTGTAAACTGTCTATAACAATA